>PVHT021183699.1:3592952-3645844 GCA_004024745.2 Catagonus wagneri | reverse complement strand
CAAACTCCTTTGCTGGCTCTTCTTACTATACTGAGGTTACAAGATCTTTGCCCTTTATTCTTTTTTTTTTTTTGCCTTTTGTCATTTTATGGCCGCGGGTTTATGGCCGCACCCGCGGCATGTGGAGGTTCCCAGGCTAGGGGTCTAATCGGAGCTGTGGCCACTGGCTTGCGCCGCAGCCACAGCAACGCAGGATCCGGAGCCGCGTCTGCAACCTACACCACAGCTCACGGCAACGCCGGATCGTTAACCCACTGAGCAAGGGCAGGGATCGAACCCGCAACCTCATGGTTCCTAGTCGGATTCGTTAACCACTGCGCCACGACGGGAACTCCTGCCCTTTATTCTCTTAAAAGATATATTATGTTAATTGATTTTCAAATGTTAAACTAACCTTGCATTCCTGAAGTAAATCTAACTTGGTGATGGTATATAAATTTTTTTGAGTTCCCATTGTGGCTCAGCAGGTTAAAAACCCGACTAGTACCCATGAAGATGCAGGTTCAAACCCTCGCTCAGTGGGGTAAGGATCCTGTGTTGGGGCAAACCGAGGTGCAGGTTAAGGTTGTGTCTCAGATCTGGCATTGCTGTGGCTGTGGTGTAGGCTGGTGGCTATGGCTCCAGTTCGACCCCTAGTCTGGGAACCTCCATATGCCTCAGATGCGGCCCTAAAAAGACAAAAAAAAATATTTTTTTAAATGTTGAACTTGATTTGATATTTCGTTAAGGATTTTTGCATCTTTGTTCATGAGGTACTGGTCTGTAGTTTTCTTTCTGGCTAAGGTATCAGGGTAATATGTCTCATAAAATAAGTTGGGAATTGTTCTCTTCTTTGTCTTCTGAAAAAGTTTATGAATGATTGGTATTATTTCTTCTTTAAACATTTAATAGAATTCAACAGTGAAGCCATCTGGGCCAGGGATTCTGTTTGTGAGATTTTAAATTTACTGATTCAATATCTATTTATTGTTTGTTTACTCAAATATTTTAGTCAATTTGCATTGTTTAGTCAAATATTTTATTTCTTCTTAAGTTTTACCTTCTCTATTTTTTTTTTCTTTTTAAGGCATGCAGAAGTTCCTAGGCCAGGGACTGAACCCATGCCACCGCTGTAACCAGAGCCACATTAGTGACAATGCCAGGTCCCTAACACACTGAGGCAACAGGGAACTCCTTGAATAGGTTTTGACTGCTTGTATACTTCCAGAAATGTGTTCATTTTATCCAAGTTATTTAATTTGTTTGCATTAAGCTGTTGATAATGTTCCTTTATAACCCTTTTAATATCTGTAGAGTTAGTAGCAATATCCTTTTTTCCTTCCTAATTTTGATAATCAGTGTCTTTTCTCTTGTTTTCTTAGCAGTCTAGTTAAGGGGTTGTCAATTTTGTTGATCTTTTCAAAGAACCAACTTAAAAATTTTCTTTCCTCTCTCTTTTTTTTGGTTATTACATTTATTATTTCATTCCTTCTGCTTGCTTTGGGTTTAGTTTGCTCTTTGTTTTCTAGTTTCTTCAGGTGGAACCTTAGGTTTTTGATTTAAGACTTTTTTCACTTTCTGACACAGGCATATAAAGTTTTATGTTTCTCTCTAAGCACTGCTTTAGATACATCCCATAAATTTCAATATGCTGTAGTTTTGCTTCCATTTAGCCCAACATACTAATTTCCTTTGTGATTTCTTCTTTGATTCATGGGTTATCTAGAAGTATGTTGCTCATTTTGAAATATGTGGTGTTTTCCTCACATTTATTTGTTATGGATCTCTAATTTAATTCCATTGTGATCAGAAGACATACTTTGGGAGTTCCTGTTGTGGCTCAGTGGTTAAGAACCCAACCGGTATCCATGAGGATGTGGGTTTGATCACTCATTGGGTTAAGAATCTAGTGTTGCCACAAGCTGTGGCGTAGGTGATGGCAGCTCAGATCTGGCATTGCTGTGACTATGGCATAGGCCTGCAGCTGCGCTCTGAACTTCCATATGCCACAGGTGTGGCCCTAGAAAGAAAAAAAATTAAAAAAATACATATTTTGTATAATTTCAATAGTCTTTATTTTATTGGGACTTATTTTGGGGTATAGCATATGGTCTATCCTAGAAAATGTTACATGTGCACTTGAAAAGAAATTACTATGTTGCAGTTATTGAGTGGAGTGTTCCATAAATATTAAGGACCAGTTTTCTCTAGTTATTCTAATAATTATTTAAAGTAGGGTGTCGAAATCTCTATTCTTATCTATTTCTCCTTTCAGTTCTGTTGATTTTTGCTTTTTACACACTTTGGGGGTTGGTTCTTAAGTGTACATATACAAATAATTATTATATCTTCTGTGTTTTGACTTGATCAAAAATGTCTCCAGTAATATTACTTGTCATAAAGCTTATTCTGTCTGATATTAATATAGCCACTGTAGGTCTCTTACGGTTACTTTCTGCATGTTGTATCTTTTCGATCCTCATATCTTTGAACCTCATGTGTGTCTCCTGCTGGTCTGTGACATAGAGTTGGGTCCTGCTGTTATTCAGTCTGATAAAACCTGCCTTTCGAAGAGGGTATTTAGTCCAATTACATTTAATGTACTTATCAATACAGTTAGAATTTCTTTTGCCATTTTGATAGCTCTTTTCTGTCTCATGCTTTTTTTTATTGCAATGAAGTCATGAAATCATGAAGCACCAACATATTTGTAAACTACTTAATTTCTCACTAAATAAAACATGCAAAATACAGAAAAATAGGACATACTTTCACTGTTCAAACATAATTTTATTTAATGTTACAGTATATTTTTCTTCCAGAGTTAAAAATTTTTCTTCTAATCAGATGTTTACTTGCTTGCTTTTTAAGAGTTTATATCATACCCTGCATACAACTGCAGATTTTCATCTCAGGTATTCTATTATATGCATCCTGCATGTATTTCAGCCACAGGAGAGCAGTCACCAGCAGAGAGATAACTGAAGCACTTAAGCAAAGACCCCATCAGAAGAGCTTCCAGCCCAGTGAAGTGGTTCTGAATGGCCACGTTGTTGAAAGAACTGCCCTTGTCAAAGAAACGGATAGCTTCAAGGGTTGGTCTGAAAGACAAGGTCTGAGCAGCATTTGTTATAATGAGTTGAGTTGGTTATACCTGGTTTTTAATTTTTATTTTGTGAAATAAAACAAAGGAAGGGCATTTTCTCTTGTATGCTGGTAACATTCACCTGTAAAGTGGCTGAACTTAGTGTCTTGGAGAAGTGTTATGAACTAATTTTCACTGTTGAGTATGTGGGTATACGTAGGGAAATCTCACGTGGTATAAAGCATATTGATTTTATGATATTCTAATCTTTTGTCTGCTTGTCTATTCATTTTTGGTGGTGCATTTGCAAATTTTCTACGTTGTCCCATTAAATTTTGCTTTATGTGGTTAAGTGCACACAAGTTCATGGATCTATAACGGCTATATGGTCTTCATAGTAGATAGTTCCATTTGATTCCTACAAATCACCTCTATCAATCCTTTTGGCTTTAAATTCTTATGTTTGGTATTTATGTTAATAATATGAACAATTTTTTGATTAGTATCTTCCTGGTATATAGTTTTATTTAGTCACCTTTTTTTCAAACTCCTTGGTAATATGTTCTTAAACTATATACCTTGCAAACGGAATATAGCTTTTTTTTTTTTTACTCCAGCCTGAATGTTTTTGTTGTGTTGTTGTTGGCTTAAATCATGCATATTTATTGTGATTAATCATATACTTGGGGAGTTCCCATTGTGGCTCCGAGGTAATGAACCCGATTAGTATGCACAAGGACGCAGGTTCAATCCCTGGCCTTGCTCAGTGTGTTAAGGATCTGGCATTGCCTTGAGCTGTGGTGAGGCCCAGATCCTGCATTGCTGTGGCTGTGGTGTAGAGTGGCAGCTGCAGCTCCGATTTGACTCCTAGCCTGGGAAACTCCATATGCTGCAGGTGTGGGCCTAAAAAGCAAAAAGCAAAAAAAAAAAAAAACATATATATATATTACATATATATATAATACATATGTAATATATATATATTTGGACTTCTTTCTATGATATTGAGTTTCCTATTTATTATACTTTTAATTTGCTAAATCAAACCTAAACTATGTATATTTACTGTAATTAATAATATATTTGGGAATTTCCATTGTGGCTCAGTGGGTTAAGAACCCAACTAGTATCCATTACGATGTGGGTTCAATCCCTGGCTTCACTCAGTGGGTTAAATATCCAGGATTGCCCCAAGCTGCGACATAGGTTGAGATGCGGCTCAGATCTGGCATTGCTGTGGTATAGTGCAGGCTGGGCAGTGCAACTCCAATTTGACCCCTAGCTCGGGAACGTCCATACGCTGCAGGTGTGGCCCTAAAAAGAAAAAATAATATTTGGACCTCTTTCTACAATCTTACCTGAGTTTCCTGTTTATCATACTTTTAGTTTGCTTTTCTTTTTCTTCTTTCTGGCCTGCTAATCTGGTGACTAGCTTCTCTAGGTCATTTCCCTCTCTCTCTCTCTAGGTTTGGGAGTTACACAATCTATTTCTCTTATTTTGGAGAATATCCTCCTTCACTTAATATGTATATCACTATTAGACTGTCATATTCAAAGCTGCCATAATCTTTTAAATAGCCTTTGCATGTTTGGTATAATTCCCTAGTTATAGCTCCCACTTCCCTGGTATAAAATCGAGATCTCAAATTCTCTGCTTCCCTTGCAGCTAGGAGGCAGACCTATGGCACTGGCTCTGCAAACCAGAAGCACAGTGGAAATGTGTGGATGTGAGGATATAAGCTCTGCACGTGTCTTTCACCGTCCAGGTACAGGTAGAGGCCAACATCCAGTGGCTACAAGATCAAGTTTTTGACACAGAACTGGCCTTGATGCTGATGGCAGGAGCAGATGAAGAAAAGTTGAGCTCTTGGCATTTGGTACTTGATAGGAGCAGCAGCGTTTTTTTTTACCACGCCAGTTCTGTTACACGGTTTCAACACTTTTTCTAGAAGCTCCGCCCAAGCTTTTTCCCCACCAGCTCTCCCAATAATCCTGGGTGCTGTTGAAGATCATTTTCAGGAACTCTTGCTTGGATTTTGTTGTTTGCAACAAAGAATTTTGACCAATGTAATAGCTTGTCAAAATCCAAAATTTTGGAATATTTCACTTCTTCTGAATAAAAAGAATTATCTTTAACCCTTCTGCCATCATCTACCATATTTTTAAGGGCTAATAGTTTAATTTCACTTGGATTTATTTATTTATTTTTGTCTTTTTGCCTTATCTAGGGTGGCACCCGCGGCATATGGAGGTTCCCAGGTTAGGGGTCTAACAGGAGCTGTGGCCTTTGCCACAGCCACAGCAACGCGGGATCCGAGCCGTGTCTGCAACCTACACCACAGCTCACGGCAACGCCGGATCCTTAACCCACTGAGCAAGGCCAGGGATCGAACCCGCAACCTCGTGGTTCTTAGTCGGATTCGTTAACCACTGAGCCACGATGGGAACTCCCCTCACTTGGTTTTAAAATTCCAAAATATCAGCATGTAAAAAAAATACAACTGATTTAGATTAACCAAGATAGCTGCTGATTTTCCATTGTCTTCTGTAACCTATTGTTATTGATAATTCTGCTGACAGGATGACTGTCTTTCCTTTTAAGATACTTTGACTTTTCTCGGTGGTAACTTTTTAACATTATCTTATTGTGTTTGGTATCTTCTAACTACACTACTATGTACAGATCTCAACTTAAAAAAACTATATTCTGCTTGTGGGAATTTCCTGGTGGCTCAGTGGGTTAAGGATCTGGTGTTGCCACTGATTGATGAGGGTTTGATACCTGGATTGGGAACTTCCACACGATGTGGATGCAGCCAAAAACTGAAGAAAAAATTTATTCTGCTTGTGACTTAGCATCTTTCTTTGATCTGACAACTTGTTTTTCTTCAAATCTGACAAATTCTCACACATCATCTCTATGGAGACTGCTCCTCCTTCATACTCCATTTTCTCCCTTCCAGAAACTTTTCTAGATGTATACAAGGTCTTCTGATTCTATCCTCCAGGTCTCTCAACATGTCTTTGCTGCTATGGCAGTTATTACATCACTTCCCATGTATTTCAGGCTCTTCATAAAAATCATTTTATAATCATTCCTGTCGTGACTCAGCGGTTAAGGAACCCAACTAGTGCCCACAAGGACGCGGGTTTGATCCCTGGCCTTGCTCAGTGGGTTAAGGACCTGGCATTGCCAAAAGCTGTGGTGTAGGTCAGACGTGGCATGGATCCAGCATTGCTATGGCTGTGGTGTAGGCCTACAGCTACAACTCTGATTTGATCCCTAGCCTGGGAACTTCCATATGCCATGGGTACGGCCCTAGAAAGACCAAAATAAAATAAATAAATAAATAAATAAATAAATAAATAAATCACTTTATAGTATAAGGATTACCTGGCTCAAAAGTCATCAGTAGTTGTCTTTTTCTTACCACGATAGCTATTCTTTTGGCTTTCCAAGCCCTGCTATTGATTAGTTGGGTTACTCTGGGCACACTCCATCTTTGGGCCCCGGTTTCCTTAACCTAAAAATGTTACAGAAAAACTTAATTGCTGTAAAGCATATAAGGTGCTGGCAAATGCCCTTACCACATTGTAGCACGTTAAGTAAACTTGGGTGTGGCTGCCCAGCTTGCAGCAGCTGGTGGTCACATCTATATGACATCTTTCCTCCCATCCTTATTTATTGATTTATTTTTTTGGCCATGCCCATGGCATGCAGAAGTTCCCAGGCCAGGAACTGAACTCTGTCACACAGCAGGCACAGCAGTAACAACACTGGACCCCTAATCTGCTGGGCCACCAAGGAATTCCTCCTCCCACTACATTAGACATAAATTCTGAATGGAACCCATCATCCATTTTCAAACCTTGCTTCCTTAGTGATGGAGAGTGGCTGAGGCATGGATGCATAAGTCTAGTCTAACCAATTAGTCACTCCTTGAGAACTTCAATTTTTTTTTCTTTTTGCCTTTTCTAGGGCTGCCCTCATTGCATATGGAGGTTCCCAGGCCAGGGGTCTAACAGGAGCTGTAGCTACCGGCCTTCGCCACAGCCACAGCAACGCGGGATCCGAGCAACATCTGCAACCTATACCACAGCTCACGGCAAGGCAGGATCCTTAACCCACTGAGTGAGGCCAGGGATCGAACCCGCAACCTCATTGTTCCTAGTTGGAATAGTTAACCACTGAGCCACGAAGGGAACTCGAGACCTTTAAAATTTGAGGTTTCCTTTATGACTTCAGATTACTTAAGATGTGAGCAGAGCTCCTGGCTATAGAGAGGGAGAATGAAAGTGACATTAAGAAAAAGGTGGGGTGATAAGGGTGGCAGAGAGCAATCACTGATACTGTTTAAGTTCCTGGCCTCATTGGCTTTGATGATATTGGACTTTTCAATACTATAGATGTCTTTACTATTGCAATATTTTAGAAAACAAGCCAGACTAACCATATAATAACGATTTTAAAAAGTTTCAGAATTTATTTCATTTTATTGCTCAAGTATGTTTTCTTATTTATATTTTCCAGAATGATTGTTACCCTCTCTCCAGTTATGGAGATGTAGTTGTTGTAATAATAACATTAAAGCTAAATGGTTCTGTAGAGTTCCCACAACCTTTCAAATTATTATCTTATTTGACTGTGTGAGATGAGTAGGTCAGGGAATGTTATACTTAGTTTTTACAAATGGTGAAATTAAGACACAAATTAAATGGTGTTCAGGGTAGAAGAGGGTGAGGATTAAGCTGGATCTTAAGCATCATCTATCAGGAGAGCTTGGAGCCTTCTATTTGCAGAGTTGTCAGACGTGGTGCCTTGTAGAATATTTTCATTAATTCCTATTAATTAGAAACTTTTAGGGAGCTCCCAGTGTGGTGCAACAGGATCAGAAGTGTCTTGGGAGAACTGGGAAGTGGGCTCGATCCCCAGCTCAGCACAGTGGGTTAAGGATCTGGTGTCGCTGCAAATTCGGTTTAGGTTGAGACTGCAACTCACATCTGAACCCTGGCCCCCCCTCTGGGGGGGTGGGGAGGTCCATATGCTGCATGGTGGCCAAAAACGGGGGAAAAAAAGGAAAGAAAATTTTAGAAGAGCCCTGAAAAATTCCACTGGCTCAATCCTAAAACCTAGTAAAATGTATACTTAGCACATAATTTACGTTTATACTCCCAAATGCCTTTATTTTTCTAAAAGAGAATCTTTGCTTTCTTCCTAATCAAGCTCCTGTTGTGCTTAATTTAAACTCTAGAACTCCTGGCACAGCAGGTTAAGAATCCTGCATTGTCAGTGCTATGGCTTGGTTTACTGAGTTCGATCCCTGGCCTAGGAACTTCTGGAAGGCTGCAGGTACAGTCAAAATAAAAAATTAGAACTTTAACTTAGAGGAGAGATTCCTGGAGGTGGGTCATGGGGAGAGGGGGATGTATTAATTCCCTGCTAGAGAACCACAGTTCTCAACAGGCTCATGTACAAATGAAGGTAAATTCTTATACTCCTTGATTGTACTGGGCATAGCACATGGGTAATTGTTTATAAAAGTGACTTGTGATCAAAAAGTACCCTACCATTTTTTTTTTTTTTTTTTTTTGGACCACACCTGTAAGTTCCCAGGCTAGGGGCTGAATCAGAGCTATAGCTGCCAGCCGAAGCCACAGCCGTAGCAATGCAGGATCTGAGCTGCATCTGTGACCTACACCACAGCTCATGGCAATGCCAAATCTTTAACCCACTGAGTGGGGCCAGGGATTGAACCCGCATCCTATGGATACTGGTTGGGTTCATTAGCTCTGCACCACCACAGGAACTCCAAAAAAAGCACCCTAGTAATATTACCATAACACCGTTGTTTTGGAGAACTCAAATGTTTTCGCAATATTATTCCCTCACCATCCCCAACTGGTAGTAGGGATACTATTTGCTTGGTGGCAGCTAGTATCACTACTTTACGTACAGGAGTTGATGAAGTAAAGGGGAGAGAAGTACTAAGGATGCAAAGCCAAGAGCAGCTTGGTTTCCTTTTAAATCTTCATCATGAGTGTTACCTCGCAATTGTGAGAAATCCCTCCATTTTAAGTAGAAAATATAATTTATGTTGAGGACAGTCGTTGAAGGTAAGAAATTGTTTTTATAGAATCAAGCTTTTGGTATGTCAAAGAATATTGGAAGGAGCATACTATCAGTTAGTTGGCAGTTTTTTTCATTTTGCACTCTGATATTTTCATTTTTTATGGGGCTAAAAGAAGCTGTTGTAAGTGCGGCATAAGACACTGACAGTCCTGGCATAGGTCTCCTTTTCTCTGGACTGCCATTAGACCCAAATCAATTTTCTAAATAAAGCCTGTCCCAAGAGACACAATTGATGTAGGGAACAGGGGACTTTTAAAAACCAAGCCTGACGTCACGCATTTGTGTTCTAACCGTTTATACCTTTTATTAAGCAAGGGCTGGAGTCGCCCGGGACAGACACAGGCGCACAGCCGTCTTCTCCCACACAAGCCTAGAATGGCAACAGTGTGCTGCTGCCTAAGAAAGAAAAGCCGTTTCAGAGCTGTAGGGTGGCGTGGGGGCTGTGTAGCAGGGTGAGGGAGTCACTCCTCTCCTCCTCCATCCAAGGATGCTATTTATTGGAAATCCAGCACATCTTTTTTTTTTTTTAATTGATTTCTCCCGAGTGGGAGGCAAAAACCCTTTAGATGCGAAAGAAGAAAGCGGGGTGGGGGTTGGGGGGAAATGCAAGCCTGGCACGAGGGGCTGGAGCGAACCATAGCCTTGCTTCGGATTGGAACTGCTGAAAGAGAAAGGCGTCCACACCACTTTGGCTGCAAAGACGCCGCCTTTCCGCCCAGAATGCCAGCATCGCCCCCCTCCCCCACATTTGCTGCCCCCGGGAGGGCAGCTACCCCCAGGCAGCCCCTCTAGCCCTGCGGCGCCTCCTTATAACCTCCCCAAGTCCGGAGGGACGCGTGCCGGAAAGGCAGAGGGGGCACTCTTTCCTTCGAAGAGCAAGATCGGGCCAGTTCATGTTCCCCCTCCCCCTCCCTCCAGCCCTGCTTCCCCCAACCCCCGGGGAGGACTGCAGTCAGCCGGTGACCACCTCTCTCTCCACTCCCTTGGCTCCTGTTTCCTGTTGAAGACCAGGGGCGCATCCCCACTCTCCTCCACGTGCGAGTCGGGTTTGCCCCCCTCCCCTCACTGGTCCTAGAGAGGCAGCAGCCGCCAGGTGCCCACCTCTCATGCCCTTTCCGGTCCCCTCACCCAGTGCCTTGCAGTTTTCTTCGGCTTTGGGGAGCGTCCGCAAGCTCCCTCCACGTGCGAGCCCGGGGCGGTTACCCCACTTTCCTGGATCCCCACTTCCAGCCTGGGCTCCGCCCACTGGGCCTTGGGCGCGCGCCCCGAGCACCTGGCTGCCCCTCCCCCGGCTCCACTCCCCCGCTCGCCCCCGCCCCGCGCGCCCGGCTCCGCGCCCACCCTCGCCTCTTCCTCCCCCGCCCCACCCCTCCGCGGGGCGGGGCGAGTGAGCGCGGCGGCGTGGCCAATGGGCGCTCGGCTTACTCTGGCCTCTCCCCCGCGCGGCCGCCAATCGCGGCGGGCGGTGGTGGTAATATCGTGGAGTGGAGTTTGGATGCCGCGGCTGCCGCGGGCTGGAACGGCGCGCCCGCGGGGGCTGCCTGGTTGTCTCGGGAAGGGGGCGTGAGGCGTCGGTGGCGGCAGCTGGGGAGGCGGCGGAGAAAGAGAGGAAGAAAGGAGGAGGAGGGTGAAGAGTCTTTGAGGAGGAGGCGGGACCCGCCGGGTCCTCACCTCTCGGCGGCGGGGAGGCGGAGAGGCGGCGCCGCCCCCTGCCCGCGGACTCCTCGGCGCACAGCCGCCGACCGCCGGCCCCGGACGCGGGCGAGGCTCCTGGGGCGGGAGCGGTGGTCGGGCGGCGGCGACCGCCATGGCGTTCCTCAAACTCCGTGACCAGGTAGGCGAGAGGCGGCCGGCGGAACGCCCGGGGGTGGGAGGCGGGGAGGGAGGGCGAGCAGTGTGGGCCGAGGGCGCCGGCTCGGTGGGGCGGTGCGGGGGAGGCGGGGGCGCCCCGAGGGTCGCGGCGGCCGGCCTGTCAGCACAGCCGGGCCGGGGAGCCCACGTGCCGCCTCTGGCAGCCGCCGCCAGAGGGGCGGGTCCGCGCTCGCGCCGGGCGCCCGCGTCCGGGTCCGCGCCTCCCCTCCTCCAGGTGAGGCTCGGGCCTAACAGGTGGCTTCCCGCGGCCGGGCGGGGCGCTGCCGCGGCCGTGACCGAGGGTCACGACCTTGCTTGTTTCTTGGCGTCACCGGGTAGTTCGAGGCCCTCTCTCCGGGCAGTTGATTTTGCTCAGGAACTAGTTATTCAGTGTGCAAGTTCCCGGACTTGTTTTCTTTTGACATCTCATGCACCATCTTGGCTACTTTTCTTGACTTAGGAAGAGCTGATACCGGAATACCTGCAGGGCCGGAAAGAGTCATGACTCTCCTGGATTGAGGAAATAGTTTGTGTCTAGGAGAGAAATCGCAACTATATCAGAATGGCCTGTACACCTAGACATGGAAGGATGGGTAACATGGCCTTTCAAGCCATGCAGAGGTTTCCAGACATTTGTATCTCTCCTTGAGGAAAAGGGAAATTAACGTGTGAAATATTCCAAGTCGTAGTAGACTTATTAGTGCTGAAAATTAATTTTTTCCATTTGTTTTTCTGAACAGAATGTATTGAACAGATTTGAAGGGAAGGTAACTTGCATGCACTGGAAAATTGTTCCAAAAGTGAATTTTCCTTTTGAAAAACAATGCGGAAAAACTTGGGATATATTTTTCAGTATTGTCTTTTAGTGAATATTGTACCTTAAATTCTGACTTACAATGCTATTTCATAAGCGATTTTTCTGTTTAGGCTGGTGGATGAATTTGTGTATCATTTGGAATCAGGAAGGTTTTAGCTGGTGTTAACATCTTCACGACATGATACTTCGAAAAACTACTGTGTAGTCACGTGTATACATTGTATTTAAAATTAGAGAACTGCCTTGTCTAATGTGATAGCCACTAGCCACATGTGGCGACTTAAATTTAACCTTCATTTAAAATAAAATAAATTCAATTCTTCATTCCTGCCAGCTACATCTCAAGTGCTCTGTAACCCTATGTGGCTCTTGGCTGTGGTGTGGGACAGCACAGATACGGTACATCTTATCGCCAGAAAGTTCTGTGGGGCAGCACTGTTAAAGAATAACAGATAAAGCGTAAACCAATTTCTGTTAATTCCTTTACAGTTTACACACATTATTCCCTTAATGGTGTGAAACTCAAGATCTGGGTTCTTTACTAACTTTTACCAATCTGATGGCACTTTGTGCTTCTCTAACTTATGGTTAAGGTGAGGATTTTTGTTTTGTCCTACACTTTTTAAGAAAGTTATTTGGATTATTGTGTGCATTGGAAAGTTGGTGAACTTATAGTAGAGCATCCCATTTTATTCACTATCAGGTTTTTTGTTTGTTTTTGACTTTATAGGGCTGCACCTGCAGCATATAGAGGTTCCCAGCCTAGTGGTCGAATCTGAGCTGTAGCCACTGGCCTACACCACAGCAATGCCAGATGTGAGCATCTGGTCTGTGACCTACACCATAGCTCACGGCAACGCTGGATCCTTAACCCACTGAGCAAGGTCAGGGATCAAACTGCATCCTCAGATTTATTTCCTCTGAGCCACATGGGGAACTCCCACTATCAGGTTTAAACAGAAAAAGGATTGTGTTTTCTGTTGGACATAAAATCCAATTGCACCTTTGCATTTGTGTATTTAGGAATTGCCATTATGAAGCAATTGTGATGCCACTTCATTTATATAGTACCTCTTAATGCTCAGCAGTAATAATATGTAAAATATCACCTATAAACTTGCAGGTGTTTGGGCATGTTAATGAAGTGGCATGACTGGGTCGGGAGTACGTTGTTGGAGTTTACCTCTTAAGTAATTGGCTCATTTGGGCTCTCTTGGAAAACTTCTAGGAATAAGTTTGTTTTCACCTGGTTAAAAGGGACTAGCTTCTTTTAGAAGTTGTCTTATATGCTGATATTTTATTAGCTATTAAAAGTGATGGTAAATATGAAATGGAATGCAAATAATATTTTAACCTTTCCCATCTAGAGGACTGTCAGTTCAGCTAGATGAATTAGTTTATTTGGAGGAAAGGAGGATAAGCACACAGAATTTTAAAGCTGGCAGGTATGTGACATAGCATTAACGTCTTTATTTATACCTGAGGTAGGAGGTAGTAGAATCTACTTTTCTATGTTATTTGTATATTCACCCTGTATTTTTCTTCCATCTTTGTAAATACAGTGTATTATGTAGAAGCTGAACATGGTAGGGGTTGTTTTTCTTTTTGCACATAAATATCATGGGGGTTCTAGATGATTTATACATAAAATCAGTAAGTAAATGAAGCAGTTTGTTTTCATATCCAGTCAATGATGTTAATAGGACAGCTTTCCCTCATTTTGTGCCAATACCAATATGGGAGTAAGAAGTTACTACGGTACTACTTTCTGTTGGTAGATAAAATTAACTTATAGTTGTAAGTGAAATGAAAATAATTTGTTTCCTGTTTGTAGGAGTAGAAACATGATGAACTTTTTCCTTGATTTCTGCCCCCCCCCATTAAAGTGTTTATACAGCACAGATCTATAACAGTTGCGGGATTTTATTCAACAGGTGTCACTGTCAGGCTTTTTTGTTGCAGTTAGTAAAAATGTAATCATACATGGTTACATTTAAATTTACTTTTATTTTCCAGCATTATTGAGATATTACTGATCTATAACATGTGTTTGAAATGTAACATTATAGTTTCAAACATGTATATATTGTGAAATGCTTACCACAGTAAAGTTAGTTTACATCTCCATCCCCTTATGTGATTACCACCTGTGTGTATGTAGTTACTGTTTAAGATCTACTTACCTGTTTTATATATATATATATATATATACACATATATAAAATAGGGCATTGTTACTTATAGTCACTAAGCTGTATGTTAGATCTCCAGAGCTTACTCATTTTATAGCTGACAAGGTGTACCAGTTAACAGATTATAGGATTACATTTTAACTTATCAGCTGTGATTCATAGTATACTCTAATAAGAAAGGTAGGTGGTCTTTCTTTTTTTTTGTTTTTTGTTTTTTTTGCTGTTTAGGGCCGCACCTACGGCTTGTGGAGGTTCCTAGGCTAGGGGTCTAACTGGAGCTGTAGCCACCGGCCTACGCTACAGCAACACCAGATGCGAGCCGTGTCTGCGACCTACACCACAGCTCAAGGCAATGCCGGATCGTTAACCCACTGAGCAAGGCCAGGGATCGAACCCAAAACGTCATGGTTCCTAGTTGGATTCGTTAACCACTGTGCCACGACGCGAACTCCAATGGTCTTTCTTTGAATTAGGGATAACAAACTCATAACAGGGAAATTAAATGGAGCTGACACTTTGCTTCAGTATCTAGGAGACAGTAGGTGGAGATGGAGCTCATGGCAAATAGCAGGTATGTATGCGGTTCAGCTCCCAGCCATTGTTGCTGAGCAGGTGTGCCTAGTATTTTTAGAACTCCAGTTTTTGTAGGAAGCCAGAAATCCAGATTCTTATGAAAATTTCCTATTTGTAAATGTTGGCAAGTTGGTAGTTATTACCACTGAGAAAAATTTAAAGTGTTGCCAAAAGCTATGGTGTAGGTTACAGATGTGGCTTGGATCTTGAGTTGCTGTGGCATAGGCCGGCAGTTGCAGCTCTGATTCCACACCTAGCCTGGGAACTTTCATAAGCTGCAGGTGGGGCCCTAAGAAGGAAAAAAAGGTGTTTTTTTTTTTTGAGATAAAATAGCCATAATGGTCAAAAACTTTTAAAAAATTGAGGTATAATGTACATACTATAAAATTCACTCTTTAAGAGTGTACAGTGGTTTTTTTTTTTTTTTTGGAGTTGCAGTCATGATGCAGTGGAAATGAATCCGAGTAGGAACCATGAGGTTGCGGGTTCGATCCATGGCCTGGCTCAGTGGGTTAAGGATCCTCTGGCATTGCCGTGAGCTGTGGTGTAGGGTGCAGACAGGGCTTGTATCTGGCGTGGCTGTGGCGTAAGCCAGCAGCTGTAGCTCCAATTAGACCCTCTAGCCTGGGAACCTCCATATGTCGCAAGTGCAGCCCTAAAAAGCAAAAAAAAAAAAAAAAAAGATAAAAAGTGTATAGTAGGAGTTCCATCGTGGCACAGTGGAAACGAATCCGACAAGGAACCACAAGGTTGTGGGTTCAGTCCCTGGTATCACTCAGTGGGTTAACGATCCAGCGTTGCCGTGAGCTGTGGTGTAGGTTGCAGACGCGGCTTGGATCCCGCATTGCTGTGGCTGTGGCGTAGGCTGGCAGCAATAGCTCCGATTCAGTCCCTAGCCTGGGAACCTCCCCATGCTGCAGGTGTGGCCCTAAAAAGCCAAAAAGAAAAAAGTGTATAGTAGTTTTTAGTATATTCACAAAATTGTGCAACCATTACCACCAATTCCAGAACGTTTTCATCACTCCAAAAAGCCATTAGCAATCACACCCTGTTTTCCCCTGCTCCTATCTCTGGCAGTCACTAAATCTACTTTCTATCTCTATAGATTTGCCTATTTTGGATATTTCATATGAATGAAATCATGCAATATGTGGCTTCTTCGGTCTGATTTCTTTCACTTGGCATGAGACTTTCAAGGTTCATCCATGTAGTAGCATGAATCAGTTTTTGGTTATAAACTTTATATCATGTTTAAGAGTTTCTTTTTAAAATGTTTCTGTATTTGTGTGCTGTTTTATTGCCTCCGGTATTGTGCATATGTATAATCTGAATGTGGTTTGTTTCCATTTTCTGTGTTTGTCTTATAACTAGAGTTAAAACTTTGTTGGCGGTAGTATTAGAGGATAATAGCTTTCACATTTGGATTATTTTTGTGTAGGAGTCATTTTTGTGTTCTCTCCTGGATTAATGGTCATTAGGTAAGAAATCTTGATATATTGAGTGTTTTTATATTGCGTGTTTCTTTTTTTTTTTTGGAACGCAAGTTGGCATATATCAACAAGCAGATACTGTATGGATGAGAAAAAAATCACTATTTTGCATAGTAAGTTCTTACTTCTCAAGCATCCACTAAAGGTAGAGTGTTATTTGACTTCTCAGTGGGTGGTGGGGGGAATAAAAATGATCCTTGGAGTTCCCCTTGTGGCTTAGTGGTAACGAACCCAGCTACTATCCATGAGGAGTTGGGTTCGATCCTTGGCCTCGCGCAGTGGGTTAAGGATCCATGGGCTGTGGTGCAGGTTGCAGACACAGCGTGGATCTGGAGTTGGCTGTGGCTGTGGTGTAGGCCGGCAGCTACACCTCTGATTCGACCCCTACCCTGGGAACTTCCATATGCGTCAGGTGCGGCCTGGAAAGACAAGAAAAAAAAGATCCTTGAAAAAGCTTATTTAAAAAAAAGGTGATCCTTGAAAAATCTTATATAGAAGGTATGAAATGCCTGAAAAACACTAATGCCCAGATGAATACTCAAGTATTCTATATTGTCTCCTTGCTTTGTGTTGGAGACCATGGGGGACACAAAGGTGCAGTGACCACCATGTCTACCTCTAAGAATCTTATTGGCTAGAAAACAAGTGAAGACACACATAAATAAATGCACAGTGTCTGAAATAACATCACAGAAAAGCCTTATAAAAGTTGGAGAAAAAACATGTAGCATATTATTTGGAAACATAATTAACATATAGTTCAAAATAAATGTGTCCTGTGTCTTTTTTCTTTTTTGAGACCTTTTAATAGTACTGAACATGAGAGATGCGGATAACATGTCTCTGAATTCAGAAAGAGCAGATGATCTGATTGTAGGCAGAGGGAAGACCTCATGGCCAGGGAGGTACTTTAGGCTCACAGAAAGGACTTGTTGAAAGCAAACATTTGTGCAGGAAAGCAACGAGAGAACTCTGAAGGCAAGCCAGAAAAAGGATGGTGTATTTCTGTTGGGGTAGTGAGATAGACCGGATTGGTGTGTGGTTGGAAGAGATGGGAGATAGACTAGTTGAATTAACAGTGGCTACCCTTTTGAAGTACTTGGAATACAAAGTTAAGAAGTTTGGACTTGATTGGTAGGTGGTGGAAGTCCAACCTAGGCTTTCTTAACCTAGGGTCTGTGAAGGGCTTTAGGAGGAATGTGCTTTTATGTACTTTTCTTGACAGGGTTCGTAACTTTTATTAAATCCTCTGAGGGGCCCGTGGCACAAAGGTTAAAGTCTCTGTATTATAGGTTTTAGAAGAGCAGATGATAAAAGACAAATGGGGACATGCAAAACTGTTAGGTGGTTACTGCTGTAACTCAGAACATACATAAGCCATTTTAATTTAGCACAAACTGAGTATATTAATTACTATCCAAAGGTTTCAATGGGAATTATGCGTCTTTAAAGGCTCCTCATAGCTATGATAATGGCTTGCTTATGTGTACAATTGTCTTATATTCATTTAACAATTGACAGTTTGTTGTTGCATAGTCCCACTAGGGTCAGTTAAATATGAAAATGCAATTGAACATTGATTATCGTAGTGAAAAAAGCAGATAATCCAGGTATTTAGGTTGCGTTGCATTAGGTTTCTCAGCATTTTATATTGTTTCCTTTTTATTTTTCTAGTCTAATGTAAAATTCATATTCAGCTAATGTACACTACCTGAACTAGAGTAGGATGCCCCTGGAAAATATTCTGTGCCTGGAGAAAATAATTTAGGATTAAGACTTTTTGTTGTAGATAATATTTCCTATGGACAGTTCACATCAAACCAATCACACAGTAATACTTCCAATTTAAAGTAGAACTAAATGAAATCTCCAGTTACTTAAACCAGTAATGTTTTAAAGTGTTATAGCACATTGTACGCAGTGATTAACATTCTCAAGTACTTAAGGTTTGATTTCCATTCCTATCCTTAACCCCAGTTCTTGGTTATACTGTTAATAACTCATCCATCTTCCTTATGTGATACTGGTTTTAAGAAAAGTTGGCAGGATTCTTTGTGTATTCTGATTGGCATACAAAGGAAAGTCTTGATAGAATTGCTGCTTCCTCAACTCAAGTTCACTTTTGCCCAGTAAATTTAGGTTTAAGTTTTTAATTCCTGATGGTTTCATTATTTATTATAAACTTAAAGATACAACTTTTCTACTCTAAGGATTTAAGCCACAGGTAATATTAAAACATGCAGCACAGGACAATTAAAATATTTTAAAAGGGCAATCAGGTAGCAGTTGCTTCTGACACAAATCCTTGTTCTGAAAGTCTAGAAGGAAAGTTATTAAAGTTGAACACTGCATTTTTAAAAATTTTCTTTTACTGAACACATCAAAAAGCCCTGCAAACTTTGTCTTATAGGAAATATAAATTAGGCTAGAAAGGCAGCCTTTTTTTCTTGCATCAGTTTCAGAATTAAAAAGTTTGATAGCTTTTTTTTTTAACATATCTTTATTGTAATACTGGTTTATAACATTGTGTAAGCTTCATGTGTACAACATATATTTCTACTTCTGTATATACAGCATACTTACCACCTTTTTCAGCTGCCCCCATCCCTTCCCTTCTGGTAACGACTACTCTGTCCTCTGTGTGTTTTTGTTTTGTTTTTTATGTTCTACATATGAGTGAAATCATTCAGTAATTGTCTTTTTCTGTCTGACTTATTTCACTGTGCACAGTACCCTCAAGGTCCATCCATGTTGTCACAAATGACAAGATTCATCTCTTTATGGCTTAGTATTCCATTATATATATACCACATCTTTATCCTTTTATCTATTAGTGGGCACTCAGGTTGTTTCCATATTTTACTTGTCAGTAATGCGGTGATGATCGTAGGGTGCATATATCTTTTCTCATTAGTATTTTGTATTCTTTGGGTAAATACCTATAAGTGGGATAGCTGGTAGTTATATTTTAATTTTTTGAGGAATCTTCATACTGTTTTCCATACTGGCTGCGCAAATTTACATTCCCACCAACAGAGTAGGAAGGTTCCCTTTTCATCCTTGCCAACACTTGTTTCTTTCTATTTATTATTTTTTGTTTTTTTTAGGGCCTCACCTGTGGCATATGGAAGTACCTAGGCTAGGGGTTGAATCAGAGCTGCAGCTGCCAGCTTATGCCAGATGCCAGCCGTGTCTGCGACCTACACCACAGCTCCTGGCAGTGCTGGATTCTTAACCCACTGAGTGAGGCCAAGGATCTAGCCCACGTCTTCATGGAC
This sequence comes from Catagonus wagneri, assembly GCA_004024745.2. Taxonomy (NCBI): domain Eukaryota; kingdom Metazoa; phylum Chordata; class Mammalia; order Artiodactyla; family Tayassuidae; genus Catagonus; species Catagonus wagneri. The sequence continues at coordinate 3,626,449 of PVHT021183699.1, read as the reverse complement.
ACTAGTTGGATTTGTTACGATGGGAATTCCATCTTTCTTGCTTTTTTTTTTTGTCATTTTAGGGCCACACCTGTGGCATATAGAGATTCCCAAGCTAGGGGTCTAATTGGAGCTGTAGCTGCTGACCTGCACCACAGACATGGCAACACAGGATCCGAGCCGCGTCTGCAGCCTACACCACAGCTCACAGCAACGCTGGATCCTTAACCCACTGAGCGAGGCCAGGGATTGAACCCGCAGTCTCATGGTTCCTAATCGGATTCATTAATCGCTGTGCCATGACAGGAACTCCTTTGTTGCTTTCTTGGTAATAGCCATTCTGCTAAGCGTGATCTCTCTCTCTCTTTTTTTTTTTTTTTGTGTGTTGTGATTTGCATTTCCCTGGTAATTAGTGATATTGAACATCTTTTCATCTGCTTGTTTGGCCATCTGTATGTTGTCTTTGGAAAAATGTTTATTCAGTTTCTCTGCCCATTTTTTAATCAGGTTGTTTTTGTTATTGAGTTACAGATTTTTCTTTTTAAATGGGACTGAGTGCAGCAGCTTGACGTGGGATCTCAATTTCCAGACCAGGGATTGAACCTGGGCTTCAGTGCTGAAAACACCAAATCCTAGATAACCAGGGAACTCTCTTAAATGGCTTTACTGATAGAATTCACACACTAGTTTAAGTTGTACATTTTAATAATTTTTAATATATTCACAGAGCTGTGTAAGTATAACCACAATCGATTATTATTATTCCCAAAAGAAACTTTTTACCCTAAACCTGTTACTTCCCCAAACCCCTATCATCCCCAGCCCTAAAGAACAACTAATATACTTTGTCTCTAAAATTTGCCTATTTCACTTAGCATGTTTTTGAGGCTCATCCACATTGTAGCATGTATCAGTATTTTTGTTGCTGAATGACGTAATATTCTGTTGTATCATATGCCACATTTTATTTATCCACGCAGCAGTTGATGGACATTTGGATTATTTGCAGTTTTTGGCTAGTATAAATAATACTGCTATGAACATTTGTGTATGGGTGTTTTGTCAACATAAGTTTTGTTTTTCCTTGGATATATACTTAGGAGTGGACTAGCTGGGTCATATGGTTACTCTTTACTTAGCCTTTGAAGAAACTCCAAGTCCATTTTTTCCAGAGTGGCTGTGTCATTTTGTATTCCCACCAGCAGTGTATGAGGATTCCAATTTCTCTACATCCTGAGTAATACTTATTACTGTCTGCCATTCTGTTGAGTGTGAGGTGGTATCGTTTTTGTGGTTTTGATTTGCATTTCTCTGATTATTAGTGATGTTGAACATCATTTTATCAGATCCTTGCGATTTATTAATTGAGCTATTTTTATTATTGAGTTGTAGGAGTTCTTTATGTATCAGATACATGATTTGCAAAAGTTTTCTCCCATTCTGTAGGTTGTTTTTCTATTCCTTTTTTTTTTTTTTCCTTCAAAGGGCCACAGGTGCACCATATGGAAGTTCCCAGGCTAGGGGTTGAATCAAGCTATAGTTGCAGGCCACAGCAACTCGGGATCGTAGCTGTGTCTGTGGCCTACACACAGCTCACGGCAACGCCAGACCCTTAACCCACTGAATGAGGCCAGGGATTGAACCTGCATCCTCATAGATATTAGTCAATTTGTTTCCACTGCGCCACAATGGCAACTGTCTTTCTACTTTCTTGGTAATATACTTTTAAGCGTAAAAGCTTATAATTATGGGAATTCCCGTCGTGGCTCAGCGGAAACGAATCCGACTAGGAACCATGAGGTTGTGGGTTCGATCCCTGGCCTTGCTCAGTGGGTTAAGGATCTAGTGTTGCCGTGAGCTGTGGCGTAGGCTGGCAGCTATAGCTCCTGTTAGACCCCTAGCCTGGGAACCTCTACATGCCACAGGTGTGGCCCTAAAATGACAAAAAGACCAAAAAAAAGGGCTTATAATTAGGAAGTCCTGTTTATTGTTGACTGCTAGAGTTTTGACTAGAGGGCCTAGGTAGATAGGGCATAAAGAAGAGGAGCTGGTTTGAGGGAGCCACTAGAGTTGGGAAGAGTGCCATGAGAGACGGTCACAGGCCAAGGAGGTGAGAATTTCCCAGGTTATTCCTTAGGTACAAAGATTCATTTATTTTCATCACCTTTTAATTTTCTTTTTATCCACATATTGTTTAAAACTTTTCCATGGAAATATTTTTCCTATTTGCCCCGTGTTCCTAAACCATTAATTCCTAATTTGGGCATATACTAAAATCACTTGGCCATCTGAAGTTCAGTTTTTGGGGGTCCTGTTATGACTGAATGGGAATCACCTGGGGTAGTGCTCCAGCATGTGTACTTTAAAACTTCTTGTGAAGACTGGCTTGCTCTTTACCAAGATTGTTTCTTTTCCTCTTGGATCCCAACTAACTTATGCATACTAGGCCCTCTTGCACTTGGGAATGGCTGTATGATTAAAAACTTGTGGTAGAAAATTAAGTAGATGTGTTGAATATTTCTTCACTCCTGGCAAACACACACTTCCCTTGAACAACCCTGTTTTCTCTGCATGCTGGCTGGGTGTTGTCTGCCAGAGCAACTTTGGAAGGAAGGGTCCAGGAGAGCTGTATTTCTATCAACCTGTGTCATCTCCAGCCTCCTCACACCCACAGCTGATCATTAACATGACTTTTTGGATTCCATAAAGACATGAAATAAAAGTAAACATTTATATTATGCCACAGTTTGGGAATTATCTATTATAACATCCACTGTTACTTTAATTGCTGTAACTCCTTAAATTATTATCCAAATTCTGATTAGGAACCATTGCCCTTGGTTTACTATTTTGTAGTTTTTTTTTCGTCTTTTTGCCTTATCTAGGGCCGCAGCTGCGGCATATGGAGGTTCCCAGGCTAGGGGTCTAATCGGAGCTGTAGCCGCTGGCCTTTACCACAGCAGCGTGGGATCTGAGCCGCGTCTGCAACCTACACCACAGCTCACGGCAACGCCAGATCTTTAACCCACTGAGCAAGGCCAGGGATCGAACCCGCAACCTCATGGTTCCTAGTTGGATTCGTTACCCACCGAGCCACGACGGGAACTCCACTATTTTGTATTTTTAAATTCATTCATTTAGTAGGTTAGTCTTCAGCTGTTGACTTCCAGACTTTATGTATAAATACTGGGTTTTCTGTGCAGTTATTTTCATGGAAATGGTTATAATTAACATCCTGATTATATTATTAGATAACAAACATTTGTATGCCTACTACCTGCTGGTCTTTGAAAATGGGGATATAGCTATGTATAAAATGGCTCTGCTTTCTATAACAGGATAAGGTGGAATTAGATAAGGGTAGTTTTCTTATCTGTACTTTGAAAACATCAAGGGCGAAATGACTAACTGAACCGAACATTGGAGTTGAGGGTCCTTCTTAAAATTTACTTTAATGGGATTTCCTTCTTAAAATTTACTTTAATGGGATTTTATTTACTCATGTTCCTCTTGTAATAATTGTTCTCTCTCATTCTTGGTGGACAGGAGCCATTCATAGTGTGAATAAAATATCCTTTTAAAGGAGCAAAATCGGAGTTCCCGTAGTGGCTCAGTGGTTAATGAATCCGACTAGGAACCATGAGGTTGCGGGTTCGATCCCTGGCCTTGCTCAGTGGGTTAAGGATCTGGTGTTGCCGTGAGCTGTGGTGTAGGTTGCAGACGTGGCTCAGATCCCCCGTGGCTGTGGCTGTGGTGAAGGCCGGAAGCTACAGCTCCTGTTAGACCCCTAGCCTGGGAACCTCCATATGCCGCAGCTGCGGCCCTAGATAAGGCAAAAAGACAAAAAAAAAGGAGCAAAATCTGTAAGTACATTTTTGGCAGATGTGTTACGTGGGGTATTTCATTTGACAATTTGCTTTTCCTTAACCTTTACTACCAAGAAAGAACCAAATACTTTATTTAGGGGAACTGCAAATCTTTGTCTTGATGCAGATTAAATTGCTAAACTTTTCCTGTAGCTAACTTAATTTTATTTTTGTTTTAAAGTAATAGCTTATTGATTGCATTTCCTCTTCCTCTTTTCCTTTTGAGGGACCTCTTGGATTAGAAATGATGAAGAGTTCCCTTTGTGGCTCAGTGGTTAACGAATCCGACTAGGAACCATGAGGTTGCGGGTTCGATCCCTGGCCTTGCTCAGTGGGTTAAGGATCCGGCGTTGCCGTGAGCTGTGGTGTAGGTTGCAGACGCGGCTCAGATCCCACATTGCTGTGGCTGTGGCAAAGGCCGGCGGCTACAGCTCCTGTTAGACCCCTAGCCTGGGAACCTCCACATGCTGAGGGTGCGGCTCTACATAAAAGGCAAAAAGACAAAAAAAAAAAGGAAGAAATGATGAGAGTCAGGAGTTCCCGTTGTGGCACAGCGGAAACGAATCCGACTAGTATCCATGAGGATGCACGTTTGATCCCTGACCTTGCTCAGTGGGTTAAGGATCCGGCGTTTCTGTGAGCTGTGGTGTAGGTCGCAGACGTGGCTTGGATCTGACATTGATTTGGTTGTGGCCAGCAGCTGTAGCTCTGATTCGACCCCTAGCCTGGGAACGGCCCTAAAAAGCAGAAAAAGAAATGATGAAAGTCAGTTCCCATTGTGGCTCAGCAGATTAAGGACCCAACATTGTCTCTGAGGATGCGGGTTAGATCCCTGGCCTCACTCAGTGGGTTAAGGATCTGGCATTGCTGCCCTCTGCAGCTTAGGTTGCAGATAAGCTCAGATTGCGTTGTTGTGGCTGTGGTGTAGGCCTGCAGCCTCAGCTCACATTCCTAGACTGGGAACTTCCATATGCTGTAGGTGCAGATATATATATATAAAAAAAAAAAAAGATGTTGAAAGTCTGAAAGGATCTATTTAGCTATCTTTTGTATTTTTTTATTACTGTAAATTAATTAGGATAAAATCAGATAATTCAAACAGGACCTTGAAAGATTGTGTGTGTATGTGTGTATAGATGGGTAAACAAAAGGCTTCTCTTTTTTACTGGATAGCTCTCTGAATGGTGAGAGCTTTCCCCTACTTTTTGAAAGCTTAAATGCTAGACGGTGTATAGTTCCAGAGTGTCAGACTGGGTCATGCTAAGAGTGTCCCTAGGAGAACTTTAAACAGCGAGGCAAGTGACAGTCACATCCTGGAGAAATGCAGTTCGTTGGATTTGGGGTTAACAGCAGCTGGCTCTTAAGCCATGTAAAAGCAAACTACAGCATCAGAGTGGACAGTGCAGTTGAAACCTCTCAACAGATCAGAGTAGCAAGTGTAATTTCAGGTAGAGACAGTAAGTAGCCTATTTCAAGGTGCAGGTAGGTAGCTAGTTAACAACCGCCTGTCTGTAAGAGCTTTAGATAGATTCAAGTAGAGAAGCTCTCTGGAATAGAGAGACTCCTTTCAGCAGAGGAGGTCTGTAACTCTGCAGGCTTTCTCATTTGATACTCTAGCAGGGACAGTGAGAGGGAACCTGGTGGGAGTATTTCGCAGTTTAGGAACTTGTTAAGAATTATGTTGGCGTGTTCTCTTGTGGCTCACTGGATTGCGGATCCAGCATTGTCACTGTAGCAGCTCGAGTTACTGCTGTGGCATGGGTTCCATCCCTGGCCTAGGAACGCCTGCATGTTGCAAGTGCGGCCAAAAAAGGGAAAAAAAAGAGTTATAGATGAGATATAGGTGTGCTATAGAAATATTCTGGAAGATTGTGTATATGTTAAGCAATGGTTAATCATCTACTACTACAATGGTGAATGCCTTTTCCATTTTAAAGAAACTTACTGTAAGTTATTTTAAATACTGTCCCTTAATTAAACAGCTTATCCTTTAGTTTATCTTTTATCTTAAAGCTGAATTTCTGTATGTCACCTTCACTTCAGTTTAGCTATACTGACTTGCTGCTTAACTGTTATAGATGATGCATAACAATGGATTGTTTTGTGTGTAGTGGTACATTATTGATTTTAGAGCCTCCTGTGTTTTGGCTGTTGAATTATTTTTTTGAAATGTCATAAATCAACCTGTTTGTATTTTCTTTCTTGACTAGCATTGTTCCACCTACTGAGACTCCAGATAGTATAAAGTCAAAAGAACTCCTTACCTGCTCACCTTTTAGTTTCCTCAGCATCCTGGAGCCACCGTTTTGAACTTGAAGTTCCTTTTCTCTTATCACAACTTCTTTCATTGTTGGTTCTCCCATTTCTTCACCTTCAGTAAGCCTGATCTTTGCTGTGTTGAAAAGATCTTCACCAAGTTGGCCAGGTTCAGTGTGGACACAAACTGACCTCTTGAGAAGTCTTGACCTTCTGATTTGAGCAGCAGGACAGTTTTTCCTCCTGGTATTTCTTGAGATTTTAGGTAGATGACCTATTTGGACTTCCAGGTGTTCACTGACGTTTCCTTGTGGCTAGTGCATTCTAGTCTCCAATCCTGCTTCAGTCTCACTCTTTTTTGGTCTCCCACCTCATTTCATTGCTCCTTTTTGTGTTAACCATCCCTACCCACTGCTGAGCTTTCAATTCTGCTTTTCCACCTCAGCCTCTTAAGTCCTTTGGCACTTCTTGAACCTCAGCTCCTAACTTAACACACACCTCAATCTCTTCCCTTTTATCTCAGTCTGCAGCCTCTTGCAGTTTGTCCATTCTTTCCACTTCCACCCCTTTCTCAGGCTATTCTCAGCAAGCCTTGTTTCTTGGGGAATTTTACCCACATTTCTTCACGACGGGAACTCCCAGTCTTATATTCTCATCCTCTACTTTCTATACTCCTGTTCTTAGCCCTAGTACTACCCTCTCAGGTTATGGCTTCATTCTTATCCTGTGGCTTTGTCAGACAAGAGAAACCAATGATTTAAAGAAATTGTTAAGTGAGTAATAGTAGATGTCATACAGGGCTATGGAAAACAATTATGATCTTAATTGAATATCTGGAATGGTAGAGTATATACTTTAAATTCTGGCTCATTAATTTATCACTATTGTTGTTGTTGTTTGGCTGTGTCTGCAACATAAGATCCTGGGCCGGGGATTGAACACGAAACACGGCAGTGACAATGCCGAATCCTTAACCACCAGGCCACCAGGAAGCTCCAATTTATCCCTGTGACCTTGGGCAAGTTATTTCACTTAAGTTTGTTTCCTCACCTAGAAAAGGGAGGTAATTGTGTTTAGCTCCCAGAATTGTTGAGTTAAAGAAGAATGTGTAAAGCCTCTGCTATATAGTTGGCACTTGATAAGTGGCAGCCACTGTTGTATTGAAAGACTTTGGCTTGGGAAACGTGGGTAGGTAGCTCTGCCACTTTATTACTGTATGACCTTGGGCAAAGAAACTGAATCTGAGCTGGGGTTTGTTTTTGACATCTTTACTGAGATACAATTCACATACCACGAAATCTACCCATTTAAGTAATGTATAGTTCACTTTGATTTGTGGCCCCCCCACCCCCTCAAAGTAAATCCACAGGGTTGTACAACTATCAACCATGGCCTAATTTTGGAACGTTTTTATCACCTCAGAAAGATGCTCCATACCAATTAGCAGTTATTCCAGTTTTCCTTAAATTCTCATCCTTTTTCTCAGCCTTAGGCAACCACTAATTTACAGGCATACCCCGGAGATATTGCAGTTTCCATTCCAGACCACTACAATAAAGTGAATATTGCAGTAGAGCAAGTCACGTGAATTGTTGGGTTTCCCAGTGCATATAAAAGTTATGTTTACACTCTGCTGTAGTGTATTAAGTATATTATGTCTAAGAAAACAATGTATATGCCTTAATTAAAACATTCTTTACTGCTGAAAGATTCAGACCATTTGACAGTGCAAGGTTGCCACAAACCTTCAATTTGTATATTAAAAAAAGCAGTATCTGTGAAGTGCAATAAAGTGAAATACGCCTACACTTTTCTGTCTATGCATTGCCTATTCTAGACACTTCACTTAAGTGGAATCATAAATATGTGGTCTTTTATGACTAGATTTTTTTTTTTTTGTCTTTTGCCTTATCTAGGGCCGCACCCGTGGCATATGGAGGTTCCCAGGCTAGGGGTCTAATCGGAGCTGTAGCCACTGGCTGACGCCACAGCCGCAGCAACGCAGGATCCAAACCGCGTCTGCAACCTACACCACAGCCCCCGACAATGCCGGATCCTTAACCCACTGAGCAAGGCCAGGGATTGAACCCACAACCTCATGGTTCCTAGTCGGATTCCTTAACCACTGCGCCACGATGGGAACTCCTAGCTTCTTTTACTTAGAAAGTTTTAAAAGTTCATATTTTATCAGGTATTAGAACTTAATTTCTTTTCATCGCCAGAAAATATTCCATCATATGGGTATACCACAGTGGGTTTATCCATTCATCACATGATGTTTCCACTTTAGGAATATTTTTAATCTGTAAAATGGGCATGGCTGTGTTGTCCTCATTGGATTGTGACAGTGTTGATCAAGTGTCTAGTATTTGCTCAGTAAATGGTCACTTACCTCTAAACAATTTAAACCCCTGCGCACCACAAGAGGACTCCTGCTTTCTCCATTAAGTATCCACATAGTGTCTCATTTACTAAGAAAAGAGAAATCTACCTAGGCTTTCTTATTGATCCCCTTCCTTTTTGCAAATCATTTATTTCTACGCTTTTTGCTTTTATTTTTTTTTTATTTTGACTCAGAGGAATGAATATGCATTTCTTTCTCAGACAATTCTTCTACTTATACTCCTACTCGTATCCTCATCTGAGACTTAGCTGTATTATTTCTTACTTACTTTTTGTGCTCTCCTTGCTCCCACATGTTATATGTTAGTGTCTGGATGGACACTAGCTGTTAAGATTCTGATACTCAGATTGGGCAAAATCAGGTCAGCAACACCCATTCAGAATTCAGCCTTAACCAAGGTTCTTTCTTTTGGGGTATTACAATGTAACTTTTAAAATATTTCTTCCTTCAGCGTAAATCAGTAAATCAAGGTTGTTTGAGCTGAATTTATTTGATTTGAATAGTGGAAATATTTTCCTTTCCATTGTCATATGTTGAGGCTAAGTATATGTGATATCCATAAACAAGATGATTTCTTTTCGTGTATACGTTTATTATTATCCGTGGAGACCAAAGCTGACCCCGCCTTCAGGTAGCCTTCTTTCTGAGCCATGTTGATTATGATGTGTATTGACTTTGTTAGCTTTCATTCCATTCCACGTTCTTATGTGCCTAACTGCCCTATCAAAAGATCTTTTTTAAACTCAGCCCAGTCGTTTTCTGTTGTGTTGTCTACAGCAAAGATCCTGTGTAGCTGATCAGCTTTTCTAGTTGGATTCAGGGAGCTGCAGATTGGTTAGATCAGTGACCCTTTTTTTTTTTAAACAATTTATTGAGATATAGTTTACATGCCATAAAATTCACCTATTTTAAGAATACTGTTCAGGGAGTTCCCGTCGTGGCTCAGTGGTAACAAAGCTGACTAGTATCCATGAGGATACAGGTTCAATTCCTGGCCTCGCTCAGTGTGTCAGGGTCCCATGTTGCTGTGAGCTGTGGTGTAGGTCACAGATGTGGCTCAGATCTGGCCTTGCTGTGGCTTTGGCTTAGGCCGGCAGCTGTAGCTCCGATTTGACCCCTAACCTGGGAACTTCCTTATGCTGTGGGTGTATCCCTAAAAAGATCAAGGAAAAAAAAAAGAATTCAGTTAAATTATTTTAGTGGGTTTAAAGCAATTATGTACCTGGAGTTCCTGTTGTGGCTCAGTGGGCTTAAGAACCTGACATAGTGTCAGAGAGGATACAGGTTCAATCCCTGGCCTTGTTCTGTGACTTAAGGATCTGGCATTGCTACAGGCTGCAGCATAGTTTGCAAATGTGGCTCAGATCTGGTATTGCTGTCGATGTGGTGTGGGCCGGCAGCTGCAGCTCTGGACTTAACCCTTATCCTGGGAACCTCCATGTGCTGCAGGTGCGGCCGGTCATAAAAGGAAAAAAAAAAGGGTTATACACCCTTCAACACACTATAGTTTTGAAACATTTCCATCTCCCCAAAAGATACTTATTTGAGAAAACCTCAGTTCTCTTCCTGTGTGTTTGTCCTTTTTTCTCACACTAGTACTACACTTGTCATATTTCTGACCCCAGAGGTGTGTCTTACAGCAGCTATTCTTATACTGCCTGCCAGGAGATCACATCAGATCCCACAACTCAGGGCCTTAGTCCTGCACTTCTGCCCTCCTGCCTCAGAAACCTGTCATAAGCCCAGGTTATCACCTGTGCTTCTGACTGCCTGTAAATTGGAGGCTCTTGATTAACTTGCGAGTGTAGCTCAAAGAACTTGGAGAAACATCTGCTTACTAGATTGTCAGTAAATAACTGCAGGGACAGTCATGGGGAAAGCATGCCTGGAGCAAGGTATGAGGGAAAGGGCGTGAGACTTCCATGCTCTGATGGTGCGCCACTTTCCCTGAATCTCCACACATCACCAACCTGGAGGCTTTATTACATACGCATACTGGGTTGAATCATTGGCCATCGGTGACTGAACTTGGTCTCTAGCCCCTCTTCCCTCATCCCTCTTGCCTCACCAGACATGGGGATAGGGAAAGTCTGAAAGCGCCAACCCTCTAATACCTGCTTGGTACTCCAGGCAGTCATACCCATTCTTAGGGAGTGCCTGTCGTGCCTCAGCAGAAATGAATCTGACTGGTATCCATGAGGATGCAAGTTTAATCCCTGGCCTTGGGTTCAGTGGATTAAGGATGCGGCATTGCCGTGAGCTGTGGTGTAGGTCGTAGACATGGCTTGGATCCCACATTGCTGTGGCTGTGGTGGGCAGCTACAGCTCTGATTGGACCCCTGGCCTGAGAACCTAGGTATGTCACGCTGCTGCGGCCCTAAAAGACAAGAAAAAAAAAAAATCAAAATCAAAAAAACATTCTTAGGTGTTTTCTAGAAGTCACCTCATTAGCATAACAAGACACCTTTATTGTTCTCATCACAGGAAGTTCCAGGGGTTTTAGTAGCTCTGTGCCATGAAGGGGCATAGAGACCAAATACGTACTTCTTATTAAAAATCGCAGTATCATAGGCGTTCCCATTGTAGCTCAGTAGGTTAAGGACCTGACATTGTCTCTGTGAGGATGCAGATTTGATTCTTGGCCTTACCCAGTGGGTTAAGGATCTGGCATTATTGTAAGCTGTGGTGTAGGTTGCACATGCAGCTCAGATCTGTTGTTATGGCTGTGGCGTAGGCCTGCAGCTGCAGCTCCATTTCAACCCCTGGCCACAGATGTGGCAATAAAAGAAAATATGATGTCTGATAATAATTTTACAGTCATTTCTGGTCCCCCCTTTCAGCCCCAGGCAGCACTTATTAGTGGTCTATAGATTTACCTTTCCTGGACATTTCATGTAAATGGAATCATATATGATCTTTTTTGTCTGCCATCTTTCATTAGCATACATGTTTTTGAGGTTCATTCATGTTGTAGTGTAGTATGTATTAATTCTTCGTTGCTGAATAGTATTCCATTGCATGGATATACCACATTTCATTCATAGAAATTTGAATTGCTTCCCATTTGGGGCAGTTATGGATTATGCCGCTGTGAATATTCATGTATATAAACCTTTGTGTAGATGTCTTTTAGTTTTTCTTGGGAAGATTCATATGAGTGGAGTTGCTAAAGTTGTATGGTAAGCTTATGTTTAATTTTTTTTTTTTTTTGTCGTTTTAGGGCCACACCCGTGGCATGTGGAGGTTCCCAGGCTAGGGGTCTAATTGGAGCTGTAGCTGCCGGCCTTCACCACAGCCACCTGGGATCTGAGCCGCATCTGCAACCTACACCACAGCTCACGGCAATGCCAGATCTTTAACCCACTGAGCAAGGCCAGAGATTGAACCCGCAACCTCATGGTTCCTAGTCGAATTTGTTAACCACTGAGCTGTGACGAGAACTCCCTATAAGTTCTGTTATGTTTTGTTTTTGTTTTCAGTCCTTTCAAAATACATTCTAAGGAAGTTCCTGCTGTGGGATAGTGGGTTAAGAATCTGACTACAGGAGTTCCCATCATGGCTCAGCAGAAGCGAACCCGACCAGTATCCACGAGGACGTGGATTTGACCCCTGGCCTTGCTCAGTGGATCAAGGATCTGATGTTGCCGTAAGCTGTGGTGTAGGTCACAGACGTGGCTTGGATCCCTTGTTGCTGTGGCTGTAGCTTATGTAGGCTGGCAGCTGTTGCTGGGAACTTTCATATGCTGCAGGTTTGGCCCTTAAAAGAAAAAAAATGAAAAGAAAAGCACCTTGCAATAGTGTCCATGAGGATGAGGTTCAATCCCTGGCCTTGCTCATTGGGTTAAAGATCTGGTATTGCTGCAGGCTGCAGCATAGGTTACAGATGTGGCTCATATCTCATGTTGCCATGGCTCTGGTGTAGCCCTGAAGCTGCAGCTCTGATTCGACCCCTAGCCCGGGAACTTCCATATGCATCAAGTGTGGCCATTAAAAAAGAAACAAACAAACCTAAATGTCCACCAGGTGCATGGATTAAGAAGAGACTACACACACACACACGCACGCACGCACACACACACACACACACATACACACACACACTGGAATACTACTCAGCCATAAAAAAGAATGCAGTAGTGCCATTTGCAGCAACATGGATGTAACTGGAGATTCTCTTGTTAAGTGAAGTAAGAGATAAACAACACATGGTATCACTTATATGTAGAATCTAAAATACGGCACAAAAGAACCTATCTGCAAAATAGAAATGGACTCACAGACGTGAAGAACAGACTTGTGATCGCCAAGGAAGAGGAGGGGGAGGGAGTGGGATGGACTGGGAATTTGGGGTTAGTAGAGGTAAACTGTTACATTTAGAATGGATAAGCAATGAGGTCCTACTGTATAGTACAGGAAACTATATCCGGTCTTTTGGGATAGACCATGATAAAAGATAATGTAAAGAGAGGAATGTATATATATGTATGACTGGGTCACTTTGCTGTAAAGCAGAAATTGGTACAACATTGTAAATCAAGTATACTTTAATGAAAAAAAGAAAAAAAATTCTAAGTTCACTTGTAATTTTGTTTTGACCCATGTTTTATTTTATTTACTTTTTTTTTGTTTTTTTGTCTTTTTAAGGGCCACACCTGCTGCATATGGAGGTTCCCAGTCTAGGGGTTGAATTGGAGCTGTAGCTGCCGGCCTATACCACAGCCACAGCAATGTGGGACCTGAGCCGCATCTGCGGCCTACACCACAGCTCATGGCAGTGCCATGTCCTTCACTGAGCAAGGCCAGGGATCAAACCTGCAACCTCATGGTTCCTAGTTGAATTTGTTTCCACTGCACCATGATGGGAACTCCTCAAGTAACTTTTTTTGGTTAGTTAGTCATATTTTGTCAGATATTCATATAGCTATTCCAGTTATTTGATGGTTTTTATTTGTATGTTATGTATTTTTCCATCCTTTCAACCTATTTGTGTCTTTGAATCTAAAGTGTCTCTTGTAGACACCATGTAGCTGGGCATTCCTGTTTTTAATCCAGTCCAATAATCTGTCTTTTTAATGGAGTGTTTAACCTTTACCTATTTAATGTTAGTTTTGAAATGGTTGGATTTGCATCTCCCATTTGTTCTTTGTTTTCTATGTATTTCATGTCTTTGTTCCTCTGTTCCTTTTTTATTGCCTTTTGGTTTTTTTTTTTTCCTTCTATCAAAAAAATTTTTCTAGGGCCACATCTCTGGCATATGGAGGTTCCCAGGCTGGTGGTTGAATCAGCTACAGCTTCTGGCCTATACCACAGCCACAGCAATGCAGAATCCAAGTCACATCTGACCTGCACCACAGCTTGTGGCAATGCCAGATCCTTAACCCACTGATCGAGGCCAGGGCTCAAATTTGCAACCTCATGGTTACTAGTTGGATTCATTTCTGCTGCGCCACAATAGGAACTGTGAAAATTTTTTGATTTTTAAAAAAATTATGTCTTTCTTACTGTTTGTTCTGGGGATTAAGTATGTATCTGAGTTTATCATAGTCTATTTCAGATTTAGTGTTAATAATACATAAGTCCATTTCCTCTTCGTCTATGTGCTATTACTGTCATGTATATTGTTTATGTAATAAATCCAACAATATAATGTTTTAATTATTGCTTTAAGCAATGTATATCTTTTTTTGGCCACACCTCAGGCCAGGCACTGAACCCCTGCCACAGCAGCAGCCCAAGCTGTTTCAGTAACAATGACAGAAGCTTAATCTGCTATGCCATAAGAAAACTCCCAACAGCGTGTATCTCTTATTTTTTTTATTTTTTTTTTGTCTTTTGTCTTTTTAGGGCCGCACTGGTGGCATGTGGAGCTTTTTAGGCTAGGGGTTGAATCGGAACTGTAGCTGCTGGGCTACACCACAGCCACAGCAATGCCAGATATGAGCTGTGTCTGCAAGCTGTACCACAGCTAATGACAGTGCTGGATCCTTAACCCACTGAGTGAGGCCAAGAATCAAACCTGCATCCTCATGGATGCTAGTCAGATTCGTTTCCACTGAACCATGACCAGAACTCCAATGTATGTCTTTTAATAGAAAGAAAAACATTTATGGTCTTTAGCATTTCTCATACTGTTTCTTCTTGTGGATTCAAGTTATATCTGGTATCATATCCCTCCAGTATAGCTAGCTCCATTCTCTTCTCCCTTTGTTGTTCTATTACTGTCATTTATTTTATATCTTTATATGTTATAAGCCTAACAATACAACTTTATAATTGTATAATTCAGTTATCTTTTAAATCAAGAGAAGAGTAAAAAATAAAACGTCTTTGTCATTGTTTCCTTTACCCCTAATTACTTTTGCCAGTGTTCTTTATTTCTTCATGTGGATTCCAGTTACTCTCTGGTGTCACTTCCTTTCATCCTGAAGAACTTCCTTTAGTATATATTAGACTTTTCTCTGCATCTCCTGAAGAATACACATTAGAGTTAGTAACTCCCCCCTCCCTTCCCTCAATTGGGGATCGTATGCCTGATAATGTACATGGTGTTGGCTGAATGCTGGTTGAGAAGGGATGCAGGAGGAGAGGCTGAGGGGAAGTGTTCAGGGGCCAGTTCCTGGGTTAGCTTGTGCTGTGCCTCTGTGGGGAGGAACCACTGGAAAATTTAATAAAGAGTTCTGCAGCACATTTGAGCCTCGAGGAACAAACAGACTGTGTTCTGACTGCCTGTGTAGAGGTGTCAGGGACAAACCTCAGGCTCAAAGAGGAACGTGAATGTACCTTTTTCTCTGAATTCCCTTTTTGTTAATAAAAGCTGTTTATGTCCAAGTAGTTACCCCCTGCAGGCATAAAACATTTACAAGTTTTGACAGTTACACACAGTTTGTGGGGTGGGAACCATGGGAGCTATCTCTGTGGTTTGTGAAAAGTCCGTTTGCAAGACCCTGTTACAGGGTGAGCAGCTTGCTCCTGCTATGTCTCTCTCCTCTCCCCTCCTCTCTTCTGGTCCCCTACCCTTCGCGTGTGCCATCGAGCGTGTGTGTGTGTGTGTGTGTGTGTGCGCGCGCGTGCGAGAGAGAGGAGAGAGGAGAGAGGAGAGAGGAGAGAGAGAGAGAGAAGAACAGTAGAGAAATTTCTTCTGGCATCTGGCCAGATTTTTGATTCTTAAGGACTGGGTATATATAAGTGTTACCTTTCAGTAGTTTTGGGAAATTTTTGACCTTATTCTTTATGATACTCAGAACCTTTTTTTTTTCCTTTTTAGGGCTGCACCCGTGGCATATGGAGGGTCCCAGGTTAAGGGTGGAATCGGAGCTGTAGCTGCTGGCCTACGCCACAGCCACAGCAATGCGGGATCTGAGCCACATCTGCGAACTGCTTCACAATGGGAACTCCAGAACTTTTTTTTTTTTAATGATAGAAAGGATATATAATAGGTTTTGTTTTTGTATCTTGGGAAAAATTGAAGAGCAAAAAATTTACTTTAATCCAGGTTTTTGGTACCAGTTTTTCAAAGAGGTATAAAATGAAAGGGACAAAAGTCCTCTCCCTCAGTCTCTCTTAGCAGATTCTGTTAGAAACAATCCTGGTTACTGTCAGCTTGTCAGTGGATATTTTTCCCATTGAGTACCTTCTGTAGGAGATAGCCTTGTTTTTGGACTACTCTCCCTTATTGCTTGTTGCCTTTGGGAGTGTGGGAGCTCCCCCCCCCCATTTATAAAATCATTAAACTCTACCATTTTCAAGAGTTTAACAGTGTTTTCATTGAACTCAGGGAAGCTAGAATTGAAACTGTGAGGGAATTTACCTGTTTAGTCTTGAGCTTAAAATTTTCAGAAAAAGTAAGGGCCACGGTTTTGCTCAGCACTAAACACATAACAAGAAATCTTTAGGCATGTAGTTTATGTCAGGCTTTCTGAATACTAAAATGCAAAATAAACATTTTTAGCTACTACATTCAATAGTTTGATATTACCTACTGATATTGGTGAGAATGCAGGAAATTGGTTCCATTATGCTGGTTTATTTCCCTGTAGTTCTGTCTGAAGTAATTCTGTTTGTCTATATTTATGGTCTGTCTCCCTCTACTGGAATGTGAGCCCTAAGAGGGCAGGGATTATGTCTGTTATTTACTGCTGTATCCCCATCACCTACAAGAATGCTTGCATAGAGAGGACATTCAGATAATTGCTGGATTAGTGGTGAATTCTGATTAGCTGTATCTGAGCCAGGGCCCTAGTACCTGTATTTTTAAAAAGTGTTTCATGTTATTTTAATGTGCATTCCCAAGGTTCAGAAACACTGGCCTATCTTCCTTCTCTGACGTTCAATAATATGGTAAGGTTCAGAAGATATATATCCTCGTTGAAGGATCATTATTAGAGGCTTTCTCCACTCTTGAAGTTGGGAACCTCACTGAATCCCCTTGAAAGAAGAGTTTAGTTCAGAACTATTTTCCAAATATTGTTTGTAGATAAGACTCAGAATGGATAATTGTTTTCCACCATCAAAAAGCTAAATTAGGAATGGTTAAAATGGGATTTATTACCCACTCTCTTTTTTTAACAATAATAACAACAAAAGATAAGGTCAGTCTTCCTAGATGACTTTTCTCCAAAACAGTGACTCTCAGTGGCAGGTGGGTGGAATTTCTCCAATGTCGGGGGACATTTTTGATAGTCATCAATGGGAGGGGTAAGGGTGTCAACTGGCACGTATCGGATAGAGGCCAGGGATGATGCTAAACATCCTATAATGAAGAGGACATCTACCCCTAATAAAGAATCACCTGCCCTGTAGTGTCAGTATTGCAGAGGTTGAGAAACCCCACTTTAAACAAGCTGCTTGAAGAAAGCATTAGTAGTTTAATGTGGAGCTGGGCAGGTATGGATCTGTGGAGCCCGAATGTTGATGTGTGTGCACACAGCAGTTTTTGGCCCTGGGCAGAACTGAATGACCTGTGTAGAGAAACCTGTATGTGGGGAATTGGCTCTTACATACAGGCGTGCCTGATTTTACTGTGCTCTGCACTTGTTTCATTTTTTTTTTTTTAATTAAAGGTTTGTGGTAATTTCATGTCAAGCAAGTCTGTCAGCACCATTTTTCCATTAGCGTTTGTTCACTTGGTCACTCTGAGTCATGTTTTGGTAATTCTTGCTGTATTTCAGACTTCATTATTGTGTTTGTGGTGACGATCTGTGATACTCTTATGATTGTTTTGGGGTGCCACGAACTGTGCTCCTATCAGGTGGTGAACCTAACCGATAAATATGTGTGTTCTGACTCTTCTGCCAAACCAGCCATTTGCCATCTCTCTCCCTCTCCTTGGTCCTCCTTATTCCATGAGAGAACAATATTGAAATTAGGCCATCAAATAACCCTACTAATGGTCTCTAAGTACTTGTTCATGTGAGAAGTTGTTCATGTGAGAAGATTACACATAGATTTTACACATCTCTCACTTTAAATCAAAAGCTAGAGATGATTAAGCCTGGTGAGGTTGACATGTCAACAGCCCAGGTAGGCAGAAAACCAGACCCCTTGAGCCAGTTAGCCAAGTTGTAAATGAATGCAAAGGAAAAATTCTTCAAGGAAATTAAAAGTGCTACTGCAGTGAGCACATGAATGATTAAAAAAAGTAAAACAGCCTTATGAAGGTTTTTTTTCTTTTTAATTGAGGTATAGTTGCTGTACACTGTTGTATAAGTTTCAGGTGTACAGTATGGTGACTCACAATTTTTAAAGGTTATTTTTCATTTTATAGTTATTAAAGAAAGATATTGGCTATAATCCCTGTGTTGTACAATATATCCTTGTAGCTTATTTATTTTATACATAGTAGTTTGTACCTCTTGATATGGAGAAAGTCTGAGTGGTCTGAATAGCAGATCAGACTGGCCATAGCATTCCCTTAAACCAAAGCCTGGTCCAGAGCAAGGCCCTGCTCGCTTCAATTCTCAGAGGGCTGAGAGAGGTGAGGAAGTTGCAGAAGAAAAGTTTGAAGCTGGCAGAGGTTGGATCATGAGGTTTAGGAAAGAAGCTGTCTTCATATCCCTGTACATAAAAATACAAGCTGAAGCAGCAAGTGGTTACGTAGAAGCTATAGCAAGTTATCTGGAAGATGTAGCTAAAGGTGGCTTCACTAAACAACAGATTTTTAAAAAATTTTATTGGTGTATAGTTGATTTGCAATGTTAATTTCTCCTCTACAGCTAAGTGATTCAGTTACACATATAGGCTTCCATGGACTAGATTTAAATTCCTTGGGTTTTGATGGAAAGCTCTGGCCTTTTTTATTTTTTTTTTGTCTTTTTGCCTTTTCTGGGGCCGCACCCACGGCATATGGAGGTTCCCAGGCTAGGAGTCTAATCGGAGCTGTAGCCAGCCTATGCCACAGCCACAGCAACGCAGGATCCGAGCCGCGTCTGCAACCTACACCATAGTTCACGGCAATGCCGGATCCTTAACTCACTGAGCAGGGCCAGGAATCAAACCTGCAACCTCATGGTCTCTAGTCGGATTCGTTAACCACTGAACCACGACGGGAACTCCGAAAGTTCTGGCTTTTTTTATTTGACCTGAATATGTTTTTACTGTATAAAATATATAGCAGAATTTATGATAGTTAAGTTTTGTCTTCATATGGCTAAAAAAGCATGGACTTGTAGATTAGTTGAGTGGAGAATTGTATCTGGAAAAATTGCAAAAAAATCACAGGATGGAGTTCCTGTCGTGGCTCAGGGGAAATGAATCTCACTAGTATCCATGAGGACACACGTTCAATCCCTGGCTTACTCTGTGGGTTAAAAATCCAGCATTGCCATGAGCTGTGGTGTCGGTCACAGATGCAGCTGGAATCTGGCATGGCTACGGTGTAGGCCAGTGGTTACAGCTCTGATTCAGTCCCTAGCCTGGGAACCTCCATATGCTGTGGGTGCAGCCCTAAAAAGACAAAAAAACCCACAGGAAATTGTAAATTATTTTGTAAAGGTTACAATAGACAAATAATTGTGGAAAACCTGTTACCTTTTGAGAATCTTAGAGAAACAACTTGAATAGGTTTAGCAAATACCTTAAGTGTAAAAGGTTGCATGCCTATAAAAAGGGGATATGAGAGGAGCATCATATTATTGACCCACACTAGAGCTGTATCAAACCATAAAGAAATAATAGTCTTTTTCCTTAATCACTGAAAATAAGCTCTGTAGGTTTGAGTAAATTCTTGGTAGGTTACTGTAGAAGTAATTTAAGGCAGCATTTAGGAGAACCATCCAGTAAGTGATTTTAGAGGAAAAGAGACTTTGCAGATACTTTCTAATCTGTATACAGTTCATCAAGATTATCTTGATTTAGAGTCCTGGTCTTGGTTAAGGCAGAATCAAGGGTAAGTTTAGCTTGTTTTTAGGTAAGGCCTAAGTACAGTATCTATGGGGTCAATGAATAGTGTAATGTGGTGTGCAAAGCTCTGGAGATCTGGAATAAAGCAGAGAGAAAAACTTGTCAGAAGTTAAGATAGGAGTTCCTGTCGTGGCGCAGCGGTTAACGAATCTGACTAGGAACCATGAGGTTGCAGGTTCGATCCCTGGCCTTGCACAGTGGGTTATGGATCTGGCATTGCTGTGAGCTGTGGTGTGAACTTGTGGTGTAGGTCGCAGACGCGGCTCGGATCTGGCGTGGCTGTGTGGTGTAGGCCAGCGGCTGCAGCTCCTATTTGACCCCTAGCCTGGGAACCTCCATATGCCTCAAGTGCGGCCATAAAAAAAAAGGACAAAAAGACAAAAAAAATTAAAGGCAGTGATTTTCCCCCTAGACATTAATGTTTTGTTAACCTGATTTTGTAAATGTAATTTGTTATGTTTAGCACTTTAATCTCTAGGAGGCTTGTAACCCTTCTAAGTGACCTATTGTCATTTCATAGTGGGGATTAGGAACTAGATTATTAGGAAAGACCACAGTTTGTTTTTTCTCAAATTCTAATACAAATAATATTTAACATTGATATTTGTATACTTGGATATTTTTCACTAGTTAAATGTGAGGAAGCTCTGTATTTACAAACTTCCCTTGAAAAAAATTTTTTTGTAATCCCCGAAGTACTTTTTTTTGAAATCTTAAATTCTTTTTAAATTCCATGTTACTTTTTTCTTATTACATTCTATTCTGTTTTCCTTAATTTATACCATATGATTTATACTTGTATTCTTATTCCATCTGAACAGTGGCATGAAATATTTACGGGCATAGGTCTTCGTAATTTTTTTTTTTTTTTTGGTCATGCTCATGTCATGTGGATGTCCCTGGGTTAGGGACTGAACCCTCGCCATAGCAGCAGCCCAAGCTGCTGCAGTGGTGACACTGGATCCTTAACCTGCTGTGCCACAGGAGAACTTCTTAATAAATGCTTCATCAGAATACTATTTTATCTCGTGTTAAAAAGTATTTCTCATTCTAAAGTTAAGTAAAAATATATATTACTCCTCTTATTCATTTATATAAACACAAAAATTACTTTTCTATTCATTTTTAATTGTAAAATAAACATACATAAAATTCAGCACTTTAAGGTATACAGTTCAGTGACATTAAATACATTCACATTGTTGTGCAGCCATCACTACCACCCATATACAGAACTTTTTTTAACTTCACAAAATGAAACTCCATATCCATTAAACATTAACTCTCCATAACCTTTGTCCCCTTACTTCTGACAAAATACTGTTGTGCTTTGTATAAGTGGAATCATAGAATATTTGTCCTTTTGTGATTGACTTATTTCACTTAGCGTAATGTCTTCAAGTTTTATCCTTATTGTAGTGTGTGTCAGAATATCTTTTTTAAGGCTGAATAACATTTCACTGTATGTATATGCCACATTTAAAAAATTCATTAATCTATCCGTGGTTTGTTTTCCAGGTGTCTTTTAGGCTCTTGTGACTAATGGTGTTATGAATATGTATATAGAATATTTAAGTCTCTGCTTTCAGTTCTTGAGTATATCCCTAGAGGTGGGATTGCTGTATATACACTAATTTTGTATTTAATTTTTTGAGAAAATACCATATTGTAATTTCGCATTGATGGCTATATGGTTTTACATTCTCACCAGCAGTGCATAAAGGTTTCATTTTCTCTGCACCTCACCCACATTTGTCATTTTCTCTTTTTTTTTTGTTTGTTTATAATAGCCATCCTCATATCTATTAAGTGGTATTTTATGGTTTTGATTTGTATTTCCCCAGTGATTAATGTTGCTAAACCTCTTTTCATGCGCTTATTGCCATTTGTATATCTTTGGGGAAATGTCCATTTTTTAATTGGGTTTCTTTTTATTTGTTATTGTTTTGTAGTTCTTTATATATTCTGCATATTAATCCCTCATCAGATATATGATTTGCAAATATTTTCTCCCATTCTGTAGGCTGTCTTTTCACTGCCTTGATAGCGTCCCTTCACGCACAAAAGCTTTTAATATTAAGTTGTTTATTTTTTTCTTTGTTGCCTTTGCTTTTGATGTCACATCCAAAAACTCATTGCCAAATTCAGTGACATGAAGTTTTTCTCGTTTTCTTATAAGAGTTTTATAGGTTTAGCTCTTTTATTTAGGTTTTTAATACATTTTCAGTTGATTTTTGAATATGGTATAATGTAACAGTCCAACTTGATTTTTTTGCATGTGGATATCCAATTTTTCCAATACCATTTGTTGAAAGACTGTCATTTCTCTTATTAAATGGTCTTGGCACCCTTGGTGACATCAGTTAACCATATATATGTGAGGGTTGGTTTCTGGGCATTGTTCTAGTCCATTGGTCTATGTGTCTGTCTTTATACCACTTACACACAATTTTGATTACTTTGAGGTAAGTTTTGAAATCAGGAAATGTGAAACCTCTAAGTCCATTTTTTTTCCTTCAAGATTGTTTTGGCTGTTCAGAGTTCCTTGAGCATCCATATGAATTTTAGAATGGGTTTTTTTACTCTGTAAAAAGCAAACAAACAAAAAACTCTGTGGGGTTTTGGTAGGGATTATATTGAATATGTAGATTGTTCCGTATAGTATGGACATTTTTAACAATATTAAGTCTTCCAATCCATATCTTTCCATTTGTTTGTGTCTTTAATTTCTTTCAGCAGTGATTATGTTGTCTGTGAACAGAGATAATTTTTTTCCTTTCCAGTTTAGATGTCGTTTCTTTTTCTTTCCTGTTAGTTTTAGTAGATGGAGAAATAAAGTGGGAAATGGTATGAGATGATTCAGAAATTTATCTGAAGCTTTACTATGGAAAATGTATCTTGAAAGACTTTCATGGTATTCCATGGAAAGTTGGGGAATTTACCAAGTGGTAAAAATAGTCTGCATTGCAAAGAAGATTTAACTCACGGTTACTTGATTTATAATAGGTGTATGTCTGTGTGTGTTTGCGTGTTTGCTATCTTGGAGAAGGCCTAATTACAGTTTTCTTTTAGTCTTTGACATTGTGCATGCTTTTTGTTTTTTCTGCTTGCCCTCAAAGGTGATTATTAGTATTTGATTATTTGGAGTTTTGGTTTTTGTTTTTGGTGTTTTTTTTTCCTTTTCTTTTTAGGGCCACACTTGTGACATATGGAAGCTCCTAGGCTAAGTTTGAATCTGAGACGTGTCTGTGAACTACACCACAGCTCACAGCAACGCTGGGTCCTTAACCGTCTGAATGAAGCCAGGGATTGAACCGGCATCCTCATGAATACTAGTTGGCTTCGTTTCTGCTGAGCCACAGTGGGAACTCGGAAAGATTTTTTTTTTTTTTTAAACCCTCCTCTCTGGCATTAGTCTTTGAAGACAAGAGACAGAGTAGCTACCCTGGGGATAGAGGAAAGGAGGAGAAAGACAGGGAAGGGATTTATATTTTTTGAGTCGTTAAACGGTACTGAGTACTTTATATTGATGTGAGGCAGTGGCATTATTTTTATTAAAGTTAAGATTCAGGCTCAGAGAAGTTAAGTATTTAAGTCAAAGATCAGAGTTGGTTGCATCTGGCTTCATCTGATAAAAGACAAGTCAGGGAAAAGGTTCAGAGCAGAAACAGCAGAGGATAAATGGTTTTAAAAGGACTAAAAAAGAGAAGAAACAAAAATGATAGGTCAGTATTAATAACTAAATGAACTGTATTCAGTGATACCAGTGCCTAGAAAAAGTGTATTTCTATCGCCTCGCTGAATAGAGTGTTGTATCAGCCAAACAACCCAAGTTATAATACTTCTCTCTTCACTTCTAAAAATGACTCCTCTTCAGAATTCATGGAAACAAATTATTTTTCCTTTCTGTGAGTTTAATAAAAAGGCGTGTGTATGGAGTGGCTCAGTGGATTAAGAATCTGATGTAGCCTCCGTGAAGATCTGGGTTTGATCCCTGGCCTTGCTCAGTGGGTTAAGGATCTTGTGTTGCCATGGCTGTGGCATAGGCCTGCAGCTACAGGTGCAGCTCTTAATTGACCCCTAGCCCAGGAACTTCGGTATGCCACATGTGTGGCCATAGAAAGAAAAAAAAAGGAACACTTGTTGAAAAAGAAATGTGTGGTATTTCTGAAGGGTAATGTGACCTCACCCTTGGTATTGCAGACTGAAAAGCAGCTATGTATGAGCACAGGTAAAGCATAAGGTACCTTCCCATCTCGTTCTGGCTCTCTTAGGCAGTTTAAGCTGAGGAGCAAACAGCCATGAAAGAAACTAGTGTTGAGTTCTGAAAGTTGCATTAACCTCAATATTTAAACGAAAAACAACTACACATACAGATGGCTGCCAGGGTTTAGCATATTTTTGGTAGTTTTCTGAAAACGGTACTTTTCATAAGGTGTTTTTCAGGATCCTGGGGTCCTACTGCAGTGCTTTGTGATAGGAATGGTGACCTGGCGGACATTTCCTAAATCAGAGTTGGGTCCATTTGGACCATGATGCCATTCTCATGAATGTGTGTGTGCATGCACATGCATGCACACATGTAAAAGATGGCATCATCTGAAATATTAGTGTTAATGATAGCATATTCTCAGATCCAAATAGAGTGTTTGTGTCAGGACATTGTTCCGTGGGGCTGACTCATTATATAGATATTCTTACATGTCGTTGTAAATTTTGCGATGTTTTTGCCTGTGATTCTGTTTGGGTCCGATGTTAATCTGATGTTAATGACTGTTGAGGACTATGTCTATAGAATTATTTTCCGGTGATGAGTAGAGATGCTGAATTTCAGGCTGTGTTTATCAGCTGCCGTCTTTCATGTGATACACACATAATGAAAGTGACATATTTTGGTGCAGATTGACAAGGGTATATCTTTGGTCCATTGTGTTAGTAATACATACATGATGTTAATACTGTGACTCATTTAATAGTAGTAGTGCAGAGCTTCTGGATAAAGGTTGCTCAGGCTTTGACTTTTACTAAGTAATTTTGTAAAAAGACAGCCTAAAATCACTAACTAGAACATGACATAATTGAATAAGACAACCTCCAAATCAAGCCGACATTGGAGGACTTTTTTTTTTTTTTTTTTTGAGTTACTGTATATGCATAAGCATTTCAGCAATACAGGAGATCCTAAAAGAAAATGGCTCTCAGGCATCCGAGACTTGCATGAATGTGTGATGAACTCCAGTCCTGATCCAGGTGTGTAAGGTACAGATCTCTCTCTCCTTCTTCCTGCTTGCATGCTCTCAGTTCATGCTGCTGTCTCCCACTCTGTCTCAGAATTGACACAGCAGTTTCTGATCAGTCTACCCTTCTCCAGTCTTGCCCTAGTTCAGTTTATCTTCTGTTCTGAAGCCAAGCAGAATGATGTTTCTTGGAAAATATTTTTAAATTCGATTGAAAATTTCAGGCACACAGGATAAAAAATCAGTAGAAATCAAAATACCTATTACCAGGAATAAATAGTTGCCCTGTTTAAGTTATGTCTCTTGAAAAATAAGATGTATATTCAGCTAGAGACCCATTCCTATCCTTCCCTAGGTAAACACCTTGAAAGCTGACTTTTCATTCAGCTTTTTGTATTTATACTGTTTATATATCTGTAAACAATAACAAAGTTATATGTATTGCTGTTTTCATGTTTTTTAAACTTTTAAATGGCATATGTGTCTTTTACAACGTTGTTTTAAAAATTTACTCATGGTGCTACATTTATTATAATTGCTATATATCTCATACAAGTAAATGCAGTTTATTCTCCCAGCTGCTGCAGTTAGTTTCCAGTTTTGAGTGACTGCAAGTAGAGCTGCAGTAAATGGATATTCTCTTATGTTTCCTTGTGTACATGCCCATGTTCCTCTGGGGTTGAGGTGTAGAAGTAGATGTTTCGGGTCATAGCATATATACATGTTCACCTTTACTGTGTAATTTGTATTTAAATGGTTTTACCGATTATAGTTCCTCTTTACTCTCAAATTTGTTGGTAATTGTTTTAGTTTGATTTCAGTTTTTATAGTCTGATGATTATGAAGTAGCATCTTGTTTTAATTTGTATTTCTCAGGTTCCTACTGAGATTGAATGTAGAATCTTGTTAAGAAATTTTAAATTGTAATGTAATCGTACTTATTAGTCTTTTATGTTCTTTTTTCATTTCTTGTGTAAGAAACCCATCAGGATTCCAAAAATATTTTGTTCTAAAACTTTGTAGTTTCTTTACCCACTTAGTTTTTTGACCTACCTGGAATTTTATTTTTGTGTATGATGTAAAGTTCACATTTTACTTCAAGATCAATTTGAAGTAAAATCGATTTTCTGTATACATTTTGATTTGATTTTTCTATACACATTTTAAACAAATTCAAATTGCCACGGAAACTTGAATTTAATGGGTATTGCATTGAAATTGTGGATTTAATTTGAAAAATTGACATTGTATAATAGTGAGTCTGAAAAAGCAGATGATTCTTATGCAGCAGCCACTTCAAACCTAATGCCTTTTGCCTGCCCATGCATTTATTCACAGTTGTCATCAGACAGTAATAGCTTCTCCTTTAAATCTTACAGTGTCCCTCATTGGAAGACAACACTATCCCTGAATCATTTGAGGAAAGGGATGCTGGGAAATGTAGTTCTGCCCTGTGATGCAGAGGAGACTATCGAAGTGGGTATGGGTGTTGCAGATTTTACAGTAGACAAGCCAAGCAGATACAATTCTGTTATTTTCCTCCCTCTTTTAACACACAAGGTGACTTACTTGGTTGTTGTATATATACTTTTTCCTTCTAAATGATATATTTTGGAGTTCTATTCAGTAGGATGTACATTTGTAATTTTGGTCGGTAGTGTCAGTTGCCCTCCACAGAGGCTCTCTCAGTTTTATTTATTTATTTTTATTATCTTTTTGTCTTTTTAGGGCTGCACGTGCAACATATGGAAGTTCCAGGCTAGGGGTCGAATTGGAGCTGTAGCCGCTGGCCTGTGCCACAGCAACAGCAGATCCGAGCCTTGTCTGTGACCTACACTACGGCTCGCAGCAATGCCGGATCCTTAACCCACTGAGTGAGGCCAGAGATTGAACTCGTATCCTCATGAATACTGTCAGGTTTGTCTGCTCTGCACTCTCTCTCTTGGTCCTTGCCTACACACAACAAGGATTTGGAGGTGCAGGCTGAGAAGCCGTAGCGAAACCAAGATACAGTCAGTGGGCTTCGTCTCGCAAGGGGGATCCTGGTGGTCTGATTGGAGGTTCTTCCTGCCAGGAGATGCTGCAGCAGGGCCGGGATAGACCTAGTGGTCTTAAGCGGAGGGGTGGAGGCAGGCGGTCTCTCCAGGGAGGAGCAATCAGCTCAGGATGGGAGCAATTTTGAGTCGAAGGGAATTTTCCCTAGAACCAGCACCTCAGTGCAACAGCTCTCACCTGGGCTCTTTTAATGAGCCGTTCTGGTCTGTCACCCCCAGCCAAAAAGTGCTCCTGCCAGTTGCCTCGGAGGTTGCATTCAAGAGTCAGGTAGCAGTATACAGCAAGTTTTTTTATTTACACACTCAGAGCAGGGTGCCCTGGGTAGGGACTGGCCCTGGCTGCAACTGGGTCTCTCCTTATATTCCTATATTGTGGACCTGTGACCACTATTCTCTTGCCCCATGCCCACTAATTTCCTATCCCAACCCCCTGCACTGTGCGTGCATAAGGGGGCGTGTTTGGACCCTCTGGTTTCAAGCGAAGATTCCTTTTTTTTTTTTTTTTTTGGCTTTTGTCTTTTTAGGGCCGCACCCATGGCATATGGAGGTTCCCAGGCTAGGGGTCTAATGGGAGCTACAGCTGCTGGTCTACACCACAGGCATAACACCACCAGTTCTGAGCCACATCTGCAACCTACACCACAGCTCACGGCAATGCCGGATCCTTAACCCCTTGAGCGAGGCCAGGGTTCGAACCCGCAACCTCCTGGTTCCTAGTTGGATTCGTTTCTGCTGCACCATGATGGAAACTCCCAGGATTCCATATTTGCATTGGGAAAAAGTTTATAGGGAGACACTCCAAAGAGCATCTGGTATCTGCATGTGTCTTCATTGTTTGATTGCAGCTCTCCTGTTTTTTGGTAATGATAAATGGCCTGTTTTGAATCACCTTCAGTCAGAGTCCCTGTCTTATCCTAACAATACTTGGTGGGTTCTTACCACTGAGCCACTGCGCTCTCTCTCAGTTTATATTTCTGCCTGTAGTTTATAAAGCAACAAATTATCAATGTGTATCTTTCTATCATAAACACGTTGCAGTGTGTGCTTCTCTCCTTTACTAAACTATAAGGCCTTCAGGACAGTGCTGTGTTCTTTGTTACCAGCCCCTGGCACATAGTAACAACATAGTAACTGTTGGAATGCATGAGTGATAGATAATTCTGTGCAGTTTTATAAGCTTTTCATTTAGCAAAATACATTGTGCTAGATGCTTTGTATATATTAACATGACTCCTCATAACCATGCAAAGTAGCTCTATTGCTATTCCATAAAAAAATATTTTGTCAAGGACACATTGTTAATTATGGGGCTCCTGTGTTCAATTTGGGTTCAAACCCAGCTTCATCTCAGTGTAGTGTCACACTTGACCTAGTTGCTATGTAATCTTCCTAATTGTAATTTTTTTGCTTGCATCGTATAACATCACATTGATTTATTATTCTGCCCCTTGGGTATTTAAGTAATCTGAATTTTTTAAGAGAAATAGATTACATTTCCAGTGTTGAGTAAGGCATTGTTCTAAATAATTTTTACCATTGGTATGCATCTGATTCATCTGTGTAGTTTTTAAAATTTAATTTTAATGGGCAGTCATATGGTTCACCATTTAAAAGGAATAAAGAGGGTATAATATGGATTTCACTTGTGGTGCAGCGGGCTAGGATCCAGTGTTGTCACTGCAGTGGCTTGTGTCCCTGCTGTGGTGTGGATTTGATCCCTGGCCCAGGAATTTCCACATGCCATGGGCATGGCCAAGAAAAGAAAAGGGTATAATGTAAAAATATTCCCTTATACCTCTATCCACATCACCACCAAATTGTCCAGTTTCCCTTACTATAGCTTTAGTATAACTACAGTTGTATCATGGCAAAAGGATAGAAATCTGAACTAGCAAGAGGGAAAAATACATAAAGTAAGGTCTGAGAGGGTCCCACTCTTGATAACCATGTCTTCAGGATAGATCATCTCCTAGCATGTGTTGAGCTTCAGTGTTGAAATTATTTATTTGGAGCAATTCAACTTATAGGTGTGATGGTTTGATTCATTGGCCATGGGATTAAATTCACTCTCTAGCCTCCTTCCCTCTCCTTGGAGCTCAGAGGTCACACTAATATCCCAGGGCTCACAGCCCTCTTACTACACAGTGGTTCTTTCCACCATGGTCAACCCCAATCTGGAACAGTCTAGGGGCCTGACTTGAGTCGCCTAATTAGCATAAATGAGTATATGGTCCTTGGCGCTCACCATGTATAACAAAGACTCTTCTATCACTCAGAAAATTTCAAGGGTTTAGAAGCTCTTGGGTAATTCAGACAAAGACCAGACAAATTCTTTATTATATAATGCCTACATATATCGCTTTGTTTGTGTGCAGATGTATCAAATACAAGATACTCTTTCTCTTCCCTCTTCCTTTTACTGCCTCCGTGTCCTTTAATAATCAAGACCAGATAAAGCCATACTTGAGAAGTCTTTCTCCCACTTTGTTTCTCGTGAGTAAAAAAAAAAAGAAAAGAAATTAATATTAATGACCACACCTGGGGCATACTGAAGTTCCCAGGCCAGAGATTGAATCCTAGCTGCAGCCTTGACCTATGTCATGGCCACAGCAACGCTGGATCCTTTAACCCACTGTGCCTGGCCAGAAATCAAACCCATACCTCTGCAGTGACCCAAGCCACTTGTAATCAGATTCTTAACCTGCTGTGCCACAGTAAGAACTCTGCATGAGTAAAATTTGTACAGCTCGTTCTGAAAGAATAACCGTGGTTGTTTTCCCTGTGTACTTAGTGTTTCTGTATGCAGATAAAAAGCAAATACCAGTATGTCTTCTTTTTCTCCTCTTGACTTAAAAATGAACAAAAGTTGCGAGTCGAGATTATTCAGCCTGGGAAACAGCCTTTCAGAGAGTTCTGAGAAACTGTTCCAAAGAGGTAAAGATAATGTTATATGTGATTTTGGTAAAAGGGGTACACATCTCAGTAGAAGCTTGCTGCCAGTCAGGATGAGCAGGTATCTTAATGGTTTTAGTGTTTTTCTCAGTATAGGAAGATGCAAAAGTAGGGGGTTCATAAAATTTTCTCCTGAAAATGTTGCAGGAAGGGGGACCCCTTCCAGGACCTGAAAAGGGGCTCTTGTCTAACACTTGGAAATGAATTGTCTGAGGAGACACATGTGGCAAAGCTAAAGTCTTTACTAGGAAGGGGCTCCTGGGTCGAGAGCAGCAGGGTAAGGGAACCCAGGAGACTTGCTCTGCCATGTGGCCTGAAGTCTCAGGTTTTATGGGAATGGGGTTATTAGTTTCTGGGTTGTCTCTGGCCAGTTGTCTTGCTAGGCCTGTATTTGGTCTGACTTAGGGTCCTTCTTGGTGGTGTGTGTACCTCTCAGCTAAGATGGAGTCCAGTGCCGAGGGTGCTGGGAGGTTGGTCATCTCCTCCCTCCTACTGGCCCTTTCCAAATTCTCCCGGTTAGTTTTCAGGGCAGCACCTTGTTCCCTATCCAGGCCTCCTGCTGTGAGACAACTCAGGCAAGTAGCCTATATCATGCCTGGCCAAGGTGGGCAGTTTCAGTCCATGGTTCCCTAACAAAAATGTCTAACTAGCTGAAGGTCTGTTCTGCCAGTTTTCCCAGAGCACAGCGTGCTTCCTTCCTGATCTCCACCTTGAACTCCTTTCAGGGTATGTTTAAGGTCAGCAGCTATAGGCACAATCCTTGTAGACATTCCTCAGTTGGCTCTTTCTTACACAAAAGGTATCGGACTATAGAGACATAATATAACTTGCCTTTTTTCACTTGAGAATATACCCTGGAAATGTATTTCCATGTCAGTAGGCTGTTTGTTCCTGGTTTTGCTAGATACTGACAAATTGCTTTCTCACAGCAATTACGTTAATACTTCATTCACTCTAGAACCTATACAGTTTTAGACTTACTGATCTTTGCCAGTTTGAGAGATGAGCAGTGATATACCCTTGTAGTTTGAATTTCTTTTATGAGGTTGAGCATCTCTTTATGTTTGAGACATTTAGGTTTCCTTTCCTTTTATGAATTGTTTCCAGTCTTTACCTATTTTTGTAATGGATTCTGTCCCCCCCCCCCCAAGTTTCAACATTTGCTTCACTTTTTGGTTACATTTTTTTAAAATGCAGAAATTTAGTAGTTTTAAATATTTAAATTTGTGAATTTCTGTCTTCTAAATTTTTGCATCTTCCCTACTAATGAGATTATTTTTTAAAACTTATGTGTCTTGTATTTTCATAGCTTTATTTTTGATAAGGTATAATTTAGATAGAGTAAAAAATTACCCTTTTTCATATACAGTTTTGTGAATTTTTACAAATGCATACAGTTATGTAATGACAACCACAGTCGAGAAACAGAACATTTCTATCATCTCTAAAAATTCCTCTCTGCCCCTTTGTATTCATCCCCACCAAGGGTTCCCAGCTCCTAACAACTCCTTATCTCATTTCTGTCTTTAGGGTTTTGCCTTTTGTAGAATGTCATAATAGAATCATTTGGTATGTGGCCTTTCACTTAGTACAGTGTGTTTAAGATTTGTGCATGCCAGTGGTGTGTTTAGTCACTGACTGGTTCCTTTTTTATTACCGGGTTGTGTGGTATTATATGGATTTACCACAGTTCCTTTATCCTTTCTCTATTTGAGCAATGTTTGGATTATTTCCAGGTTTTGGAGATTATGAATAAAGTCAGTATAAACATTCATGTACAGATTTTGTTAGCATAAATTTTCATTTTATTGGATTAATATCTGAGAGCATGATTATTTATAGGTTCCACATTAATTATATGTATAACTATAAGCAATTGTAAAATTGTTTTCCAAAGTAGCTGTATCAGCTTGCATTTCCTGCCAGTAACGTGTGAGAGTTCTAATTGCTCTGCATCTTCTCTGACATTTGGTATTGTTAGTTTTTTTTTTTTTAAGCCATCCTGGTAGTTGTGTAATACTATCTGATTGTGTTTTATTTTGCATTTTTCTAATGATTAATGTCTATATATTTTTGTGTCTATATATCTTCTTTGGTAAAATGTCAAATTGTTTACATCTTTTGCCCATTTAAAAAGTTGGACTTAACTGTTACTGAGTTATAGGAGTTCTATATTATTTATTTTTGTTTTTTAAATTTGTATTATACTTGATTTAGAATGTTCTGTCAGTTTCTGCTATGTGGCAGAGTGACCCAGATATATATATACACACACAGTCTTTTTCTCACATTATCCTCCATCATGTTCCATCCATCACAGGTGACTAGATAAAGTTCCCTGTGCTATACAGCAGGATCTCATTGCTTCTCCACTCCAAATGCTGCTAACCCCAAACTCCCAGTCCATCTCATGCCCTCCTCCCTCCCCCTTGGCAACCACAAGTCTGTTCTCCGTGTCCATGAGTTTGTTTCTTTTCTGTAGATAGGTCCATTTGTGGCTTATATTAGGTTTCAGATATGAGTGATCTCATAATGGTCTTTCTCCTTCTGACTTACCTTACTTAGTGTGAGGATCTGTGGTTCAATCCATGTTGCTGCAGATGGCATTGTTCTGTTCTTGTTATGACTGAGTAGTATTCCATAAAATATATGTACTGCATCTTCTTAATCCGTTCATCTGTTGATGGACATTTAGGTTGTTTCCATGTCTTGACTAGTTTGAGTAGTGCTGCAAAAATCATAGGGGTGCTTCTGTCCTTTTCAATGAAAATTTGGTCTGGATATATGCCCAGGAGTGGGATTGCTGGATCATATGGTAGTTCTATATTTAGTTTTCTGAAGTACCTCCATACCGTTTTCATAGTGGTTGTACCAGTTTACATTCCCACCAACAGTGAAGGGACGGTACCCTTTTCTCCACACCCTCTCCAATATTTGTCATTTATAGGCTTACTAATAACGGCCATTCTGACTGGTATGAAGTGGTGTACCTCATTGTGGTTTTGATTTGCATTTCTCTAATAATTAGTGATGTTGAGCATTATTTCATGGGCCTGTTGGCCATCTGTGTCTTCTTTGGAAAAATGTCTATTCAGATCTTCTGTCCATTTTTCAGTTTGGCTGTTTGTGATTTTTTACTGTTGAGTTGTATGAGTTGTTTGTATGTTTTGGAGACTAAGCCCTTGTTGGTTTCATCCTTTGCAACTATTTTTTCACATTCTGTAAGTTCACTCTTTGGATTTTTTTGTTTTTTTTTTGTTTTTTTGGTTTCCTTTGCTGTTCAAAAGCTGGTACATTTGAGTAGGTCCCAATGGTTTACTTTGTGTGTATGTATGTGTGTGTGTGTGTGTGT
>PVHT021183699.1:3565581-3591952 GCA_004024745.2 Catagonus wagneri | reverse complement strand
TTGGTTTACTGTGTGTGTGTGTGTGTGTGTTTGTCTGCACCTGTGTTATATGAAGGTTCCCAGGTGTGTGTGTGTGTGTGTGTGTGTGTGTGTTTGTCTGCACCTGTGGTATATGAAGGTTCCCAGGCGCTAGGGGTTGAATCAGAGCTATAGCTGCTGATCTACAGCTATCACAACACCAGATCTGAGCTGCGTCTGCAACCTACACCACAGCTCACAGCAGTGCTGGATCCTTAACCCACTCAGTGAGACCAGGGATCAAACCTACATCTGCATCCTCATGGATACTAGTCAGGTCTGTTAACCACTTGGCCGTGACGGGAACTCCTAATGTTCTTTTTTGGTAGTATCTTTGTCTAGTTTTGGTATTAGGGTGATGGTGGCTTCATAGAATGTCTTCGGGAATGTTCCTTCTTCTTCAGCCTTTTGGAAAAGTTTAAGAAAGATGGGTATGCGTTCTTCTTTGTATATTTGGTAGAATTCACCTGCAAAGCCATCTGGCTCTGGACTTTGTAGGTAGCTAGTGTTTTTATGACATATTCAGTTTCATTTCTAGTAATCGGTCTGTTCAGTTGATCTTTTTCTTCTTGATGCAGTTTTGGCAGGCTGTATGTTTTTAGAAAGTTGTCCATTTCGTCTATGTTGTCAAATTTGCTGGCATGTAATTAATTGATCATAGTATTCTCTTATATTTTTTTATATTTCTGCAGTATCTGTTGAGATTTCTCCTTTTTTCATTTCTTATGTTGTTTACTTGAGATCTTTCTCACCTCTTCTAGGTGAGTCTGGCCAGAGGCTTATTACTTTCCTTTACCCTTTCAAAGAACCAGTTCTTTGTTTTGTTGATTTTGAATCTCTGTTTTATTGATTTCCTCTCTGATCTTTTATGATTTCCTTCCTTCTGCTGACTTTGGGTTTTGTTTGTTCTTTAATTCTTTTAGGTAGTAGGTTAAGTTTTCGATTTGAGATTTTTCTTCTTTTCTAAGGAAGAACTTCCCTCTCAGCACTGCTTTAGCAGCATTCCATAGATTTCGAATGGGTGTGTTTTCATTATCATTTGTCTCGAGGTATTTTTTTAATTTCCCTTTTGATTTTCTCATTGACCCATTCGTTTTTAAATAGCACGATGTTTAGTCTCCATGTAGTCATTTTTTTCTCTTTTCCTGTTGATTTCTAGGTTCATGCCATTGTGGTCAGAGAAGATACTTGAAATAATTTCTATACTCTTAAATTTGTTAATTCCCAGTATGTGGTCAATCCTTGAGAATGTTCCACGTGCACTTGAAAAGAATGTGTATTCTGATTTTTTTTTGGTCTTTTTGTCTTTTTAGGGCCGCACCTGTGGCTTATGGAGGTTCCCAGGCTAGGGGTCCAATCAGAGCTGTGGGCGCTGGCCTACACCACAGCCACAGGAATGTGGGATCCAAGCCGCATCTGCAGCCTACACCACAGCTCACGGCAACGCTGGATCCTTGACCCACTGAGCGAGGCCAGGAATCGAACCCGCATCCTCATGGATGCTGGTCATGTTTGCTAACCCCTGAGCCATGACTGGAACTCTTATATTCTGATTTTTTTTTAATATAATGTCCTGAAAATGTCACACAAATCTGACTTTTCTATTATTTCATTTAAGATCTCTGTTGCCTTATTGATTTTCTGTCTAGAGGATCTGTCCACTGATGTGAGTGGGGTATAAACTCTCCTACTGTTGTTGTATTCCCATCTTTTTCTCCTTTTATGTCTGTTAGTATTTATTGTATGTATTTGGGTACTCCAGGGGCATATGTATTGATGAGTATAATATCCTCTTCTTGAATGGATCCTTTTATCATTAAATAGTGTCCTTCTTTGTTTTCTTTTTCTTTTATTTTTTCCTTTTTAGGGCCACACCCGTGGCATATGGAGGTTCCCAAGCTATAGGGGCTGAATCAGAGTTATAGTCACTGGCCTGCACCACAGCCACAGCAATGCAGGATCCAAGCTGCATCTGTGACCTACACAACAACTCAAGGCAACACTGGATCCTTAACCCACTGAGTGAGGCCAGGGATCCAACCTACATCTTTATGGATGATAGATTTGTTTCCACTGAGTCATGACGGGAACTCCCTTCTTTTTCTTTTTTTTTTGTCTTTTTGCCTTATCTAGGGCCGCACCCGCGGCATATGGAGGTTCCCAGGCTAGGGGTCTAACAGGAGCTGTAGCCACCGGCCTTCGCCACAGCCACAGCAACGCGGGATCTGAGCCGTGTCTGCAACCTACACCACAGCTCACGGCAACGCCGGATCCTTAACTCACTGAGCAAGGCCAGGGATCCAACCCGCAACCTCATGGTTCCTAGTCGGATTCGTTAACCACTGAGCCACGACAGGAACTCCTTTGTCTTTCTTTATGGCTTCTGTTTTAATGTCTTATTTTGTCTAATTATGAGTATTGCGACTCCTGCTTTCCTGTTTTTTCCATCCACATGAAATACCTTTTCCCATCCTCTCACTTTTAATGTTTATGTGTCTTTTGCCCTAAGGTGAGTCTCTTGTAGGCAACATATTGTAGGCTCTTGTTTTTTTTTTCCAGTCTGCCACTCTGTCTTTTGATTGGAGCATTCAGTCCATTGACATTTAAGATAGTTATTGATAAATATTTATTTATTGCCATTTGAAACCTTGTTTTTTAGTTGATTCCATGTTTCTCTTTTATTCCTTCCGAATTTTTTAATTTATTTTTTTGGTTGGATTTCCTTTTATTTTATGCTTCTGTCCTCTTCTTTTTAGTTTTTGTGAATGTATTGTTTGGTTTTTGGTTTGTGGTTGTCCTGTTTTTCAAGTATGTTAACCTCTTCCGATATCTGCTTGCTTTAGCCTTAAACTCATATAGGCGCAAACACATTCTAGAAAAAGAGTCTAGATTTTTTATACCCCTTCCCCAAATTTTGTTTTGATGTCCTTTTTTTAAACTTTTCATGTTTATCCTTTTTATTGTCACTTTTACAATTTCTTTTCTTTTAGTTCTGTATACTGGCTTATTTGATTATTTTCCAATTGTGACTTCCTCCATCCTATTTGTTCTTTTTTATTTAGAGGAGTCCTTTCAGTATTTCTTTTAGAATGGGTTTAGTATCACTATAGTCTTTTAGTTTTTGTTTGCTGGAAAAATTCTTTATTTCTCCTCTATTTGAAATGATATTCTTGCTGGATATAGAATATTCTAGGCGGTAAATTTTTCCCTTTTAGAACTTTGAAGGTATCTTGCCACTCTCTTTTGGCCTGTAGTGTTTCTGTAGAGAAATCAGCCTTAGGGAGATTCCCTTATAATTAGTGCTTTGTTTTTCTCTTGCTGCCTTTAGAATCCTCTCTTTATATTTAATTTTGCTATTTTTATTGTAATATGTCTTGGTTTGGGCCTGTGTGGGTTCAACTTTGTTGGGGCCCTCTGTGCTTCCTTTATCTTGATATCTGTTGTCTTTTGATTTGGAAAGATTTTAGCCGTAATTTCTTCAAATGTATTAAGTCGCTAGTTCGTTCCTCTGCTCTGCTCTTCAGTACCTTTAACTCAACTGTTGTCTCTGCAAATGAATTTTCTAATTTTTCTTGGTCCTTATATTTCCTAGTTCCTTTCTAAAGTAATCTGTGTTACTGTTCATATCTGCTCTTAATTTCTTCACATTCACCCTTATTCCTTTGGTATTTTCACTATCTCCTTTTTGAACTTTGTGTCTTTCAGACTGCAGAGGTCTGTTTCATTGTTTTACTCTTTCAGGTGAATTCTCTTGTTCTTTTAACTGTGATTGGTTCCTGAGCTTCTTAACATGGCTTATATTTTTCTTATTTTCTGAGTTTCAGGAAACCAACTACTGTAGTCTTGGATTATTTATATGTGAACAGTGCCCCTGGGTATATGTGAGGGCTTACTATTTATTTTTGGCATGATGGTTTGGGTGCTTGCAGTCTCTTTCCTCAGTGTATGCAGGCTGTGTGCTTCTAGAGAGATAGAGGCAGTGGCCAGGGCTAGTAGCCAGTGCCTGGTTGCTGGGTCCTTGACAGTAGTAAGGACCTGAGGGAAGGTAGTACAGGCTGCTCTTAGTTGCAGGGCTCTGGAGAAGTGGCAGTGAGCCTCAGGCAGGTTTATGTGGCACCTGGAGAATTTGGCAGCAGCAGTGGCAGAGTGTGTATGTTCCCAGGGGAGTGAGAGCAACGATGGATGGTTCTCAGTTGCAGTACCCTCCTCTGTGCTGACCTCTGAGGTGACTGGGGCCACAGGTGGTGCGTGTTCATGGACCCCTGGTTGTGGCGGGCCATGCCTACCTGTGGAGTCAGAGATAACTGCAGTGGTTTGCCCCTGCTGCTTGTAGACCACACAAGAAGCACCCTGTCACACTTAGCCAATGCAGGAGTCACTGTCACCCATAGCCGGTGCAAGAGGCATCCCATAGTCCACACGAGAGGTGCCTCACCACCCGTAGCTCTGCCCTCCGAGAGTCTGCATGTGTGCAGAGAAAGATATTCTCATGGTGGTCCACCCTCCTCCTCTTGCCCTCCTCAACAGTGGCTTCCTGCTTCTCCTGCAGGCCCAGATCTCCTCCCCGGTTCTTTTGGCTGTGCACTCCACTCCTTAGCTCCCTGAGGCTGTCTTCACCCTGCCAACCCTAGTCCTCTTCCTGGAACTGACCTCTGGAACCTGAGTCTCAGCATCCAGCCCCTGCCCAAGCCTCTCGGGCTGTGCTGTCCAGTGCAGTGGTACCAGTTTTCTTGCAGCTCTCTCTCCTTTGCCCTCCTCAATAAAGCTGCTGTGCTTTTTTTGTGGCTCTGAGGTCCCTTCATCTCAGCTGATTTCCCTGTAACATAACTTAGGTGGCTTCCCAGGGAATGTGTTCCTTTCCTCTTTCACAACTCCCTCTCAGGAGTGCTGGTCCTATGCTGATGCCTTTCTCTTTCTCACTTTTTCTCCTTTTGTTCTACCCAGTTATGTAGAGGGTGTTTTGCCCTCTTTGGAGGTTTATGGTCCTCTGTCAGTGTTCGTAGATGTTCTGTGTGAATCATTCTACATGTGGCTGGGTTTTTTTTTTTCTTTCTGTTTTTTGCTTTTTAGGGCCACATCTATGGCATGTGGAAGTTCCCAGGCTAGGGGTCAAATCAGAGCTATAGCCGCCGGCCTATGTCACAGCCACAGCAACGCCAGATCTGAGCGGTGTCTTCAACCTCCACAACAACTCACAGCGACTCTGGGTCCCCAACCCACTGAGAGAGCCCAGGGATCGAACTTGCATTCTCATGAATAATAGATTCATTTCTGTTGTGCCACAATGGGATGTGGGTTTTTTTTTTTTGATGTCTTTGTGGGAGAAGGTGCGTGCAATGTCTTACTCTTCTTCCATCTTGATCCTGCCTCTCTCTTTATTTTTGATGTAAATCCTTTGTTGTGTATCTAATTTGCAAGTACTTTTAGTCTTGGCCTGTATTTTCTTTCTTTTTTTTTAATGGCCATACCCAAGGCCTATGGAAATTCCTGGGCCAGGAGTTAAATCTGAGCTGTAGCTATGACCTTTGCCAGATCCTTT
This sequence comes from Catagonus wagneri, assembly GCA_004024745.2. NCBI lineage: Eukaryota > Metazoa > Chordata > Mammalia > Artiodactyla > Tayassuidae > Catagonus > Catagonus wagneri. Next base: position 3,586,395 of record PVHT021183699.1, on the reverse strand, counting down.
AACCCACTGTTCTGTTGCACCTGGCCGGGGATCATACCTGTGCCTCTATAGCAACCTGAGCCACTGCAGTCAGAATCTTAACCCACTGTGCACAGTGGGAACTCCTATTCATTCTCCACCTCTCCCCCTGGCAGTGCCTTCGGCATGTGGAAGTAGAAGTTCAAGGGCTTGGGATTGAACCTGAAACACTGCAGTGAACAAAGTCAAATCCTTAACCACCAGGGAACTCCTCCTGTATTTTCATCCTTTTAATGATGTCTTTCAGATCTTCATTTTGATGAATTTTGGTAGATAAGTATCTTTATTTATTTATTTTTTGTCTTTTTAGAGCCGCACCCATGGCATATGCAAGTTCCCAGGCTAGGGGTCAAATCAGAGCTACAGCTGCCAGCCTATGCCACAGCCACAGCAGTGTGGGCTCCCAGCTGCGTCTGCTACCTACACCACAGCTCATGGCAACACCGGATCCTTAACCCACTGAGCAAGGCCAGGGATCAAACCTGCAGCCTTGTGATTCCTAGTTGGATTCGTTTCTGCTATGCCATGACACGAACTCCCAAGTACCTTTATTTATGGATTGTACCTTTGATACCATCTCTAAGAAATCTTTGCCTTCACCAGGGTCACAAAGATTACCTCCTATATTTTCTTCTAAAAATTTTATAGTTTAAGATTATACATTTAGGTCTATGATCCATTGAGTTAATTCTGTGTAGTATTAGGTAGAGGTATAAGGTGTTGTTTTCACAAATTGATTATCTGGTTGTTCTAGAGCGTTTGTTGGGAAAATAAGTTTTTTAAATATTTTCCTCTGTTGAACTGACTTTTGCACCTTTGTAAAAGTCAGCTCACCATGTATATGGATTATACTTTTCCATTCCATTCCATCAGCTCCATGTATTCTTTGTCCAGTGTTGTGCTGTCTTTGATTATTGTAGCTTTTTAGTAGTGTGACCCCTTCAACTTCATTCTGTTTAAAAAATGGGGGGAGGCGAGAGTTCCCTGAGGGCCCAGTGGTTAAGGATTTGGCATTGTCATCACTGTGGCTCAGGTTTGATTTCTGGCCCGGGAACCTCCACATGGTGCAGGTGCAGACAATAAATAAGTAATAAATTGTTTTGACTCTTCAAGTTCCATTGCCTTTTCCATGTAAATTTTTGAATCTGCTTATTCATTTCTACAAATAACACTGGGACTTTGAGATTGCATTGGATCTCTGTATTAAATGAGGAAAAATTGACATCTTATCAATAATGTCTTCCAATACATAAATGTCTTATCTTTCTTCATTTATTTAGGGCTTTGTTTTCCTTATTTTATAGTTTTAGCTATATGAATACAGAGTATGAATTCTGTATTCTGCACATACTTTGTTAAATTATACCTCAGACTTTCAGATTTGGGGGTGCTATTATAAATGGTACTTACTGCTTCAGAAATTTTAATTTCTAGTTCATTCGTAGAACTAGAAATAGAATTATTTGTAGAATTATATTCAGAAATATAATTGTGTTCTATAACTTTGCTAAACATAGTTCTGGAAACTTTTTTGGACATGTTCATGGGATTTCCTGCAGAGACAATCATTTTGTCTGCTAATACTGGCAGTTTTATTTCTTTCTTTTCAAATGCCTTTTATTTCTTCTTATAGTCCTAGTGCAGTGGCTAGGAACTCCAGTATGCTATTGAATAGGAGTGGGGAAGACAAACATCCCTGACGTGCTTCCCATCTCAGAAATCAGTCATTAGTTTTTCCGGTACTCTTATATTTCCTTAAACATACAGCTCAGTACAATGATCACTTAGCAAAGGGGTCCTATTTAATTTTATTTTTCAGGTGGCTTCTACTTTTCCTGATACCATTCATTGACTAGTATATCTTATGGTTCCTAATGCACGTATGTATGTACATTTCTCTCTCTTTCTCTCTGTGTCACACACACACAAGTCTGAACTTGTGTCAGAACTGATTGCACTTTGCTTTTGCACATTGCCTTGCAGTTTACTTTTTACTTATCTTTCTCCCTTAATAGAAGATGGGCATTTTGAGGGGGATAAGAAATGGTGCCTACCCTCAGGGAGTTAATAATTGGTATTATACTCTGATGCCCAGGCTCTCCCTAGGCTACCGTGGAAAAAAAGAATAATTGGTATTGGGTTGGACCATATGAAATTGCTGATGTTAATTTTTAACCTGTAATATCTTGTGTCTACTTTAGGCAGAAACAGAAAAACAAAAGGGTGAAAATTCTATTCTGCTGACAAGATCCAAGTATGAGATATGTTTATGCATAATGATATGAATGGAATACAGCCCTGCCATAGAGAAGGTGCTATGCTGTGGAGGACAGGGTGTTTACAGCATTCAGAGGTGTTGAACTCTATGGTTATTCTGTCATTATATGGACGATTTACCCTCAGTTTAAATCCACTCATGATCTAGCCTCATGCTTCTTCCTGTCTTGGATTATAAGACAGTTTGACAATAATTTCTCCAAATAAGTTATTAGCTTGCAAAGTTTTGAAATACTTTACTGTGTGATAATTTTATGTGAAAAGATACTTTATATACCTTGTTCAGTTTGATATAACCTAATTACTTCAGTCACTTAGCATCTTGTGGGTGGTTGAGTAAACAGTAGTAAATTATGAACATGAAACATTTTCCGTTTTGAAATGACGTATTATTTCAAAAGAAGATGAAACCATTAAGGCAATTATAATACAAAAAATGAAACTGTTGCACTTCCTTACTGTAATTTGTAGTGTTTTTGTTGTAAATTGTTGTATGTAGATGGAAACTTTTTATATCATATATATTTGTATAATATTTAGACTCTCGAGCTGGACTCTACTCCATCTTACAAGTCTGAGAGGAATATATGAGAGGTTCTCTGTAAGCTTCATGAAGGCAGAAATAGTTTCTCTTGTTTACTTCTGTATTCCTTGTATCTAGCACGTATGAAGTTATTAACAAGTGATTATTGAATAAATGTTCATGGGGTTAGGAGGCTAGGGTAGGAGGATTTGATTAGAGTTAAAAAAAAAAGGTAATTTTAACATGAGATGTAAATATTAGTTGATACAAACGAAAGTTATTGTAATTGTTGCTTGATAAGCATCAAAAGATTCCCATAATTTTTGAGGCAATTGAATTGTGTTGGTAAATGGCTCTAGTAACAAAAGACTGTTAACATGAATCAGGAATTTGCTATTTTGATCTTGGCTGTTAACATAAGATAAAAATAATATAACTATTAAAACCTGTAAACCTGTAAAGCACCATCTTTCATTTGAAACTCTTGTTTCAAATATGGGACTTGGAGAAGACTACCTTTGAATTGGTAATAAATAATACAATAGAGAGACATACTCAAGAAATTTACCATTTTTTGTGTATTTGCTCCCATGCTGCCCCCAAATGGGAAATTAATAATATTACTGTTTCTGTTACATTAATGTGGTAGAAGACATAGTAAAAGTAATTAATGCATGTTGAGTATTTTTTTTGACATGGTTAATTTGTTCATAGAGTTTTGACAAAATGAGAAATAACAGATTTTAATATGTTCAGAACTATAGCTACAGTTCTTCCGCCAAAGTGGCTAGTATGTTTTCCGTTCTCTTCTAACATACTGGATAGGCATAGTAGAACATAGCAGTAATCACCATGACAGTAATGATTAAAAATTGTTGATTCTTTCAGACTAATAAGATGTGTTTGACAGTATACTTTTATATACAGAGGATTAAATTCGGACATTTGATCTAAGTCATTACACCTGAGAATTAAAGTTCCAGACTATTTTAGGCCTAATTTTATTTGAAGACAAACCGTTTCATTAAAAATAACTGTTGGGTTATGAGTCTGGGAAAATTATTATATAAGAGTAAAAAAAGAGAAGCAGCCCAAATATTTAGTTTTAGGATGTTGGTTTAATATAATAAGATATTACTTTTGAATTTAAGATTACATAGTCATTGAAAGTGTTATGAAGGGGTATAATAAAGGGAGTCTATAAGAACATAGGCAAGGTTCACGTTGTTAAGTGGAGGACAGGGAAGAAGGAGGTTACTAAACAGTGTAGCATTATCACAGATTTTTTTAAAGTATTTAAATAGAAGATAATCACAGTGTTTTTACTTTGGGAGATATTATTGTTATTTCTTAAACATAAGTATTTCTGAATGAACATGCTTTAAATATTTAGAAATTTTATGGATTGACTTTTATACTTTATAGACAGTTTCTTAGACATCCCCATAAAATAATTACTTCATAAATGTTATAGTAAATATATTTGGATAGTGTTTTTGTTTTTGTTTTGTCTTTTTAGTGCTGCATCCACGACATATGGAAGTTCCCAGGCTAGGGATTGAATTGGAGCTGCAGCTGCTGGCCTGCAACACAGCTACAGCAATGCCGGATCTGAGCTGTATCTGTGACCTACAATACAGCTCAAGGCAATGCTGTATCCCTAACCAAATGAGTGAGGCCAGGGATTGAATTTGCATCCTTGTGGATACCACTCAGATTCATTACCACTGAGCCACAGTGGGAACTCTCTTTTGTTGTTGTTGTTTTTTTTAATCAATGAGAATGTTTTGTTGTTAGCAATTCGAAGAATTTAACCTTACTTTTTGAGTCTCTTTGGAGATCCAACAAAAACCAGTTCATGTATTTAAAAAACCTTTTTAAAACTTTGTTTTGTTACACAGATTAATAATCTTGTTTCATTAAGCAAGGGTAAAACTAAGTTCTGAATTAGTAAGATTTTTTTTAATATCTAATAATTCAAGGTACTAGTTATTTTTATAACATAGCCCTTCATTTCTAGGGTCAGCATATTCTTGCTTTTGATATTTGTTTTCTGCTACAGGCCTGAGATTGGAATTGAAACAATACCACTACTGCTTTCACCAGAGGAAATAGTATGGGAATTCCTGTTATGGTAGGTTATTTTCCCCTAGTCTCTTTGCAGTAGTAGAGACAGCTCTTGCAGTTTTTTAGTTTGTTGCTGTTTACATCTCCTCTTAACTTAAACTTGCTTTTATACATAAGTGTATGTGGATAAATACTTAGTGTCAGCCCAAATCCTGTGTTGTGGCCATTTTGTTTATAAGTCTGGTGGGCCCTGGATTCATGGAAAAATTAGTAATAGCAACTTAATTCCAATGGAGTTTCAGTGGAAGAGGCTTAAGAATCTAATAAGACCTCTCTATGTTGTAGCTCGGAGAAAAGAATATTAAATAGCTGAAAATAATGGTACTGCATTTAGTTTTATTTTATCCTGAAATGCTAATACAGTACTGGATGTATTCATTCTTCTCTCATCCAGCTGGTGCATCTCTTGCTCCGAGCTCACTCTCCTCCATATTCCAGGTTTGTGGTGTACCCAGAAGACATGTCAGCCACTCAGTCATCCTGGGACCCTCACTTTTGATAATGACGCCTGCATTATTAGTGAAAGTAGTTGGAAATTCGAGAGATGGTAAACTGAAGGTACTAGTGAAGACAGTATAAGCTAGTTTAATATCATTGGTATTGTTTATCAGGCTTCTTACTTGAAATTCAAACATATTGAAAGATTGGGTAGAAAGGAAGAAATTATGTCCCAGTAATTGGCTTCTTTACCATTACCAAGCTGCAGCCTGCTATACTTTTTGTTAAATGGTTTATGATCCATACGGTAATATCATTTGATATTAAGTAGACTTAATGCAATAATGTTTCAAAACAAAAAAATCACCCATATCAGGTTATTGTTATTTGTTCTTAGTTGAACTTTTTTTTTTTTTTTTTTTTAAAGAAGAGAGTAATCAGAAAGCTGTTATATTGGAAGCTGAAAAATTCTATCCATCTGTATATTCTGGTAGAAGGGAGAGCAGATTATTGGGAAAACATTCTTAGGCTGTGTTCTTTCAACTTGGAATAATTTCGATCACATTAAATATTTGTATTCTCTTACAGGTGTTTGGAATTCTTTATGAATTAACCAGTTGTGAATCTTTATCCAGCCTTCATGATTATTTACCAAATTATCACTTAGAAAGCAAAAATGAGGGAGTTCCCATCGTGGCTCAGTGGTTAACAAACTTGACTAGTATTCTTGAGGTTGTGGGTTTGATCCCTGGCCTCCATCAGTGGGTTAAGGATCCAGTGTTGCCGTGAGCTGTGGTTTAGGTCGCAGACACGGCTCGGATCCCGCATTGCTCTGGCTATGGTGTAGGCTGGTGGCTTTAGCTTTCATTCGACCCCTAGCCTGGGAACTTCAGTATGTCCCGGGTGTGGCCCTAAAAAGACAAAAAACAACAATAAAAAAATTAGATATGGGATGCCTCTCATTTGTTGTTAGCTGGATTGCCCTCATTAACTAGAATTCCATTGGAAATTTACCCCTCACATGCTTTCTTTCTCTTCTTTATAAACTGTTTCCTAACCTGGCTCGGTAAAGGCTTTGAGTAAGTGTGAGTCTTGAAATACTCTTTTTTTAAACTCAGTCAAGCATTTGGGTAATGGGCAAATCATAAAAAGGAAAAATGTCAAATTTAATATAGGTTAAAATTTAATTGGGAAAATGGTAACGAACGACAGATAACCATCAATATGATTTATTCCATTTATTTTTTTCTTTCCTGGTAATGTGTATTAGAAACTGTGGAGTTAAATTTAACTGTTTTGCTATATGATCAACATAAAAGTTGTAATTTTCCTCTTTTACCACTGGATGGTGCTTTTGCATTGGTTTCTGCAAATTTTCTAAATTGACGTTAAGGAATCATAAAATTCCTCATAAAGAACAGTGGAATTAAGACCAATGATATAGTTGGTCATATAGATAGGCAGATTAAAACTAGTAAAACATAATCATCATTTGTGATCTAACGTGCAGTTTAATTTTTTTAGGAAGATATGTTCTTGTGTATGAAATGGTTAAGCGTTGTATACCTGACTAGATTTTCTAATGTAATCTTGAGTCTACCATTTTAGAAACATTTTGGATATTTTGATTTTTTTGCTGATAATGTAAATGGCATCTAAATAAAACAGTTTCTAAATTTTTAATGTTAAAAAAATTCAGATAGCTCAGGCTTTAAAAATCATCCTTGAGCATTTTGTCTTTTTCTCCTATCCAGTAACCATCCAAACTTCTTTTATTGAAGTCTTTCATGTCGTAAATATTCAAATTCTCTTGTTAGTTAGCAGATGACTTTGATTGTTATCCTGCTTAAATCCTTAGGTCTGTAGAGTTTATTTAGGATTGTAACAAACTTTGGAGAAGATCTAACTTAAAGGAAATAATTTTGTGTTATAAAGCATTCTTGTGTTTTAAAAACGTAAAGTAAGTATAGACACCAGAACACTGGTATCTTCAAACACCTTCCTCTGAAGCTTTCTTTCTCTAGTCTGTCATTACTATTTCCTTTTCTGTTCTTTGAGAGATTGTCGTTCTTTGTTTTGCTTTTACTTTTTAGGGCCAAACCTGTGGCATATAGAAGTTCCCAGACTGGGGGTCCAATTGGAGCTACACCTGCCAGCCTACACCACAGCCACAGTAACGTGGGATCCGAGCCGCCTCTGTGACCTATACCACAGCTCATGGCAATACAGATTGAGCGAGGCCAGGGATCGAACCCACATCCTCATGGATACTGGTCGGGTTCATTTCCGCTGTGCCACAATAGGAACTCCCAAAAGATTTTTTTTAGGTAAAAATAAAGTTATAAAAACAAGCATTTAAATTACCCCTTCTTGTAATCTGGTCTTCACTAGCAATTTGATGCTTTTGTAGTGTGGATCTTGAGGCCAGCTTTGAGGCTCTAGAGCTGCTGTTTGCACTCAGTGCCCAGCTGGTGCAGGTTCTCCTGAGCTGTGGATTAGTGGCTCTGCCTTCGAGGTTTGCTTCTTAACACCAAGCCTTCACCTAGACAGTGTTAAGGTTTTGACCTCAACTCTTATTACTTATTGGAATGTGAACTTTTGTTTTTAACCCCTCTAGGATTCATTTTTCTTTACCTGTAAAGCAGTGACTTAGTTTAGCAAATCATGACTATGGAATAGTGATACTCAGAAGAAAAACAAATATGTTGTCATATGAAGGAAAGAACAAATTACCCATAATCCTGCCACTGATCTAATTCTACTGTTGTTTCTTTAAAAAAAAAAAAATCCATCCGATCTTCATTATTTAAACCATATTGTGTGGAATGGTGTGTTCCACTTAATATTTTTATGAGTATTGTCTCATTTAAGAAATTTGGTTTCTGGAGTTCCTGTTGTGGCTCAGCAGTAATGAACCTGACTGGTATCCATGAGGGTGCCAGTTCAATCCCTGGCCCTGCTCAGTGGGTTAAGGATTCAGCATTGTTGTGGTCTGTGGTGTAGGCCCCAGATGCGACTTAGATCTGGTGTTCTGTGGCGTAGGCTGGTAGCTGTAGTTCTAATGCCACCCCTAGCCTGGGAACTTCCATATGCCACAGATGCGGCCCTAAAAGTAAAAAAACAAAAACAAAAATAGAAAATTTGGTTTTTAAGTATCCTTCAGTTACATTGTATGATATATTCTATATTTAAAGTCATTTTGTTATTTAATGCTGAGGTTGTTCTTAATGTTTTGTTATCAGTGCTTCAGTAAAATCTTGATAGGTAAATTTTTATAGGCTTCCCATTACTTCTGTATGTCTACATTCTTGCAAGTAGAAATGTAGGTTTAAAAACTTTGAAAGATTTATCAGCTTTATTGACAGCAGTTGGCAAAATTTTTTCCCTAAGAAAAGTCCTAATTTATTCCTGTTACCATCCTTTGTGGTCTCTGGCGTAGGCTATTGTAGTAGCCTATACTGTTTTCTCTGTCTTTAGTATCACCTTGTTTTTAGGTCATCCTTCCCACTACATCCACAGTGAGACCTCTTCAGATACAAATTTGATTATGTACCTCTTTTTTTTTTTTTTTTTTTTTCTTTTGCTTATTAGGGCCACACCCATGGCATATGGAAGTTCCCAGGCTAGGGGTCCAATCAGGGCTGTAGCCTCTGGGCTACACCACAGCCACAGCAATGCCAGATCCAAGCTGTGTCTGCGACCTACACCACAGCTCATGGCAATGCCGGATCCTTAGCCCACTGAGCGAGGGCCGGGATCAAACCTGCTAGTCAGATTCATTTCTGGTGAGTCATGACGGGAACTCTAGATTATGTCCGTCTCTGACTTAAAGTTTTTTAGTGGTCTGCCCACCATTCTGTAGTTAAAATGTGTATACTTTAATATGGCATTTAAGGCCCTTTATGATTTGTCCCCTGTCTAATTTCCCAGCCTTATTTTATGCACCCCTGCTATATATTTTGTGGATAAGCAGGTAGGAAGAGAGCATTCTAGGCAGAGAGAACAACATATACAGTGGCACAGCTGCATGAAGTGTCGTAGTATATTTGAATTATAACAAGTATGTTTGTGTCTGTGAAATTTACAGACAGGGTAGTGGTGGGTGTCGTCATTGTTGTGTACTTCAGTAAAATTTAGTTGACTAAATAAAAGGAGGTATTTTATTTATGATTTAGAGAAGTGACTGGTGGTATAGAAAATTGTTAATCAAGACTCTTAGGTACCAATGGCAGAAATCCCAACTCAATGCAAAAGGAACTTGATTGTTCAGGCCCTAGGGATCGTCAGGCAGAGCTCCATTCAGGACTTGGTGACAGTGGAGTCTGTCATTCATCATCCTCTTTAAAGCTCTGTCCTTTTCTTCTTTCCTACAGGCAGGTTAACTTACATTTCCTTACAGTCCCAAAAGGAAAAGAGTATTTTTCAAGGTATTCTTGGCAGGAAATGTCTGCTTTGAGTGATCATTCCTGAACTGATAAACATGTGGCTGGAGTAGGTACTCTGGTCGGTCCTGGGTCTCTTGTGTATCTGGACCAGATGCACTCCCTATTGGAAGGGCTTCTTGTGAAAGAACCCATGTCTGCTACAGGGATGGATAGAACTGGAGAAAGGAGACCCAAGAGTTGAGAGACCGTTTTGGAGGTAGTTTTGATAACTCAGGTGTGGACTGAAGTGGGTCTGCACTAGGTCACTGTGGGTGAAGAGAGTTTAGGAAGATGTTAGGTAGAATGTCTAGAACTTGGCAACTGACTCAAAGTGGGAGTAAAAGGGAAGGCTTCTAGATAGTTCCTTTTGTCTTCTGAGGTACCAAGTATATGGCAGTGTCATTGCTGTTAACCAGCCTGGCAATTTCAGAAAAAGACTCCTTTGGGGAAGTAGGCTACGGATGGTAAGTTGAATTTTGACACACTAAGTCTGAGATAATAGAACATGCAGGTAAAGGGGCCCATTGAGCATTTGGAAGTTGTGTCTGGTGATCAGGATTGGAAATAAAGACTTAGAAGTATATAAATGATGGCTTATATTATAGAAATAGATGGGATTGTCCCAGAGGAGATTGTAGACTAGAAGGAAGAAAAATGGTCTGAGAGGCAAGATACTACAATTTAAGAGGTAGAAGCAAAGCTAGATGAAAGGGACTAAAAAAGGTTTAGAAAAATAGATGACCACTTTAAAAAAGTAACAAGAAAGTTTAGTAAATATTATTGGTGTCCAGTATTGTAGAGTAGTTGAGAAAACAGAAGACTTGCAGTCTGTTATCTTTGGTGACTGGAGAGCAGTATCAGCCGAGTGCTGGTTGACTGGAGTTTGGCAGCAGTACAAAGAAACAAGTGAAAAATGGAGTAGTAACTTGTTAGGGAGGCAGAGAAGTTTTCTGCAGGCTGAATAAGAGGAACGGAGACAGCAGTGAGGACTAAAAGTGACAAAGGAGCTGGAGTTGATAAAGTAAGGTCTCTTAAAAAGATAGAAATATTTTTGAATAAATGTGCTTTTTTTCCCTGTGTCTACAGGTTCATCCCATCATACTGTGAAGTCATTGAGGTCTGGTACTTGGCACTTAAGAAGTGTTTAGTAAATGACTACCAAGTGAAGGAAACATCAGAGGGAAAAATGGAAAATACAGATATTTTGGGGGTTAGCCAGAAGGAAGTTGAAGGAATCCATCTTTATTGTCCTCTTTCTCTCTGGGGGAGAATGCCGAGAGAGAATGCCTCCCCAGCTTACTTATCTAACAGCACTGCTGTGAAGAACTCGCGTGAGAACAGATGTGAAGCATCCCTGTATTAGGAAGTGCTGGTTCAAGTGGAGGGGAGTAATAATTTTCATTTCTAACATCTTAATTTTGAAAGGGGCTTCGAGTCAGATGATACTTGGTTCTCACCAACTCAGAAATCCCATTTGCTTCCTTACCAAGTGCTGATGTGACTTCTCTTACGTGTGTGATGTGTGGGAAGAGCCAGGCTTTGGAGACAGATGGGCCTGGGTAAGAATCCAGTTTTCTCCACTTCTTATCTGAAGTGATTAAACTGATTTCCAGTTTTAACTTGTCCACCTCAGAATTTATCTGAGCAATGAGGTCTATTCTGCAGGCATGTTATTACAAATTAAGTACCCATTAAGTGTCTAAAACCATCATAGGTATTCAGGTTCATCCCTGCCGAATATGAATGGCCAGGCTGTTCCATCTTCAGGCAAAATAATGCTAGATAAAAAAAGCACTGTCTTATATTGAGCTAGATTTTATCTCCCTGCTTGATTCTAGCTCTTATTTCTAGAACTGTGCAATTTAGAGTCTCTTCACAATGATGGCACTTCAGATGTTCTACAGCTGTCATATTCTCCTTGGCTTCTTTTCAGATGAAACATCTTTAGCTTCACTGATACTTAGGATGTGGTTTTTAAATCCACGATCATTCTGGCTGCCTTCTTTGAATGTGTTCCAGTTTCATTACTCTAGATGTGGTTTGACCCTATGTCTAGTAATTAGATTTATTTTTCATAGAGGAGAAAAGTGAGATTAATTGGAAACATTTTTGACATAAAACTTTCATTTTAACTGGTTAAAATTAAAGTGTAATTATACAGGTTCTATTCTAAAGTGTACGGTTTTGTCAGTAGCATTTATGAAATGATTGCCTTTGGTCTGTCCCAAGACAAATTATTGATGATTAGTTTTTCCCTTTTAAAAATAAATCTCCAGAGCCCTCAGAGTAACTCATAATGGTGGGAAAATTAAACTATTGAAATAAAATGCCAAGATTTAATCCTTTCTGTATAGTAAATAGTATACTTTTAGTTGCCCACTCACCATTACCCACTTCATTCCTTGCTTGTCCCAGTTTTGTTTGGTTGTCTGCCCCTGTCTTATATGACTTGGAGAAATCCCTAATAGTGTAAGCTAGTCAGGGTAATCCTACTTTGCCTGGTCATGATTGTTTAGAAAGGGACATGTGATTGGCCAAGTTTGGTCACATGTTGGGGGAAGTCAGTTTAGGTAGCTTATATGAAGTCTTCTTTGTACCTGAAAAGGGAGACACAGAAGGAAACTTCTCCTGGACAGCAGTATGTGTCTGATATGATGCCTTGCAGTATGGCAGGTATTGTGACTGCAAAGGGAATTATGCTAAGGTCCGTGTTGAGTCTGACAGAAGAGCTGGAAAGAGCTCAAATGTTCTACCTGATGGTGTTGAGAAACTAAATCAGTCACCTTGGAGCTACCTTATTTCACTACTTTTTGTTCATGATGATAATAAGATATCAATAAAAAAATAAAGATAATGTTTGAACCAGTTTGATGCGGCATACTATTTTAGTTTAGGATAGCCCTAATATTAAAGAGGAAACATATTTGTTGTTCTGTTGCATAGAAGTGTAGATATTTATGGTGTTTGACCCAATAAGATGTAGTGATGAACCTGATAATTGTGAGATCATATTAGAATTATATTGCAGTCAAAGTTTCATAGATTTTCTTATGTTACTGAGTGTTTAATTGTGAAAAAAGACAGACAAAAGAATTTATCATTGGACATTCCTTCGTGGCACAGCAGGTTAAGGATCCAGCATTGTCACAGCTGTGGCACAGGCTGCAACTGTGTTGTGGGTTTGATCTCTGGCCTAGGAACTTCTCCATGCCACAGGCATGGCCAAAGAAATATTTCTATCGTACAATAACTGATAGCACGTTTAACTACGCAGTTCTTTAAGAATGAGCTTGTTATCAGTTCTGACAGGGACCCTCTTCTTTCCACTTAGAAAGTTAAAAATTGACTACCTTTTAAGGAATTGACATTGTTTCATTCTGGAATAACATTAAGTTACAGGCGTGACTTTGTACATATTTATCAAGGGCATGAGAATCTATGCAGAAAAATTCCATGGCTGAAACACATAGAAACACCCTTTCCTTCTTTCAACAATAGAAACTTCTTTATAAAATTTTAGATAGCACTCTTTAATAAAGGAAACTAAAGAATATGAAGAATGTTGTAAACTATCTGAGTCATCACTTGGATTTGAAAATAGTTACTTTCAGTATTTTTGTCTCCACCCTCCTATGGTTTGGAACGATGTGAATCATCATCTTTAGTGTTTCCCAATGGTAGCTACTTTGAGGTGGAAGTGTGGCGTATGCAGTCCCAATTTGTGTATGAAATAACTCATGTGCGCTTCAGCTACTGATCTTACTGCCCTTGTGGGAATTCCGTGGATGGCTCATGTAATTATTGCTTATAAAGGTAAACATTGAGTAACCATGGCAACTTATTTTTAAATTGAAAATTTTCTTCCTTTAGCTTTTAAAGTACAGTAACTTGATACTATGTTTATCTTGGTGTCACCGCATTGTAGAAACCAGAATGAATTGCAAATAACCTTTCCTCAGTTTTTTTTTTAAAGGGAAAAATTCAGCCTGTTTAAAATATGAAGTGTATGCACTGCTACTTTGTAGTATCGGGCCTAAGTTGTCTTTGAGACTGTTGCTAAAAGATTATTCATTACATAAATAATAATGTAATGATATCTCAGAGAATGTGTTTATCATGGGCCTGGTAAACATAAGCCATATGGCTGACATGCTGCTGGCCACCATAAATTCCAGTCCCAAAATATACTAATAGGTGATCAAGTAGGATATTTTTACAGATAATACAATGTAAAAAAGTTTAATTCAGTCTGGCCTTTAATCTAGTCTGAATGATAAATATCTTTTTATGAAGAAAATAATGTAACTTTAAAAAATACTGTCTAAGGGAATTCCTGTCGTGGCACAGCGGAAACGAATCCTACTAGGAACCATGAGGTTGTGGGTTCGATCCCTGGCCTTGCTCAGTGGGTTAATGATCCAGCGTTGAGCTGTGGTATGGGTTGCAGATGGGGCTTGCATCTGGGATTGATGCGGCTTGGATCTGGGATTGCTGTGGCTCTGGCCTAGGCTGGCAGCTACAGCTCCAGTTAGATCCCTAGCCTGGGAACCTCCACATGCCGTGAGTGCAGCCCTAGAAAATGACAAAAGCCAAAAAAAAAAAAAATACTGTCTAGGATTTCCTGTCGTGGCACAACAGTTAACTAAGCCAACCAGGAACCATGAGGTTGCGGGTTTGATCCCTGGTCTTACTTAGTGGGTTAATGATCCGGCGTTGCCATGAGCTGTGGTGTAGGTCGCAGACGCGGCTCGGATCTGGCCTTTCTGTGGCTGTGGTGTAGGCTGGCAGCTGTAGCTCTGATTTGACTCCTAGCCTGAGAACCTCCATATGCTGCCAGTGCGGCTCTAAAATGCAAAAAAAATTAAAAAAGTCTAAATACAGTATTACATACTTGATAATGATGTAGGCCTCCCCACCAGTTTTTATATACTGGGTATGTTCTAGAAAACTACCCATATTGTTATATTCGGTTTGTTAAAATTTGCTTGCATACTTTTCAAAGGAAACAGTTATTTTTTCCAAGACTGAAGTCTGAAAACAGTCATTTCAGTATCAACTTAGATCTTAAGTTCTCATTTTTAACTCTTGAATCTAACTCTCTTCCCAGAAAGCCCATTCCTTCTTCTGTCTTAACTGAAACTCAGTGTTCTCATAAGTCCGTGCTTCTCCACAGGACTTCTCAGGTATAGCTAACTGTTTCTTTGCTGACGGCCATTATATCCTAGGAAAATGTTTCTAATCTACATACCTATAAAAACCTTCTCCACAGCATATGGATGTTCCTGGGCCAGGGATTGAATCTGAGCTGCAGATGTGACCTGTGCCACAGCTGTGGCAATACTGGGTCCTTCAACCCACTGCACCGGGCTGGGCATTGAAACTGCACCCCTGCAGCAACTGTCCCACAGTTGGATTCTTAATCGCTGTGCCACATCAGGACCTCTCCCTCTTTCTCCCCTTTATGGACGCATGGCATATGGAAGTTCCCAGGCCTGGGGTTGAATTGGAACTGCAACTGCATCCTGTGCCATAGCCATGGCGACACCAGATCTGAGCCGCTTCCGTGACTTTGGCTGCAGCTTACAGCAATGCTGAATCCTTAACCAATTGAGCCAGGCCAGGGATCAAACTTGCATCCTCACAGAGACAATGTCTGGTCCTTAACCTGCTGAACCAGAGTGGGATCTCTGAGATCTTTCTTTCATCATGTTGGTATTTTTTGGTATAAACTTCCCTCTTAGTATTTTGCTACATCTCATGAGTCTTGGTATGTTATGCTTTCATTTTTGTCTCAAGTACTTTCTGATTTCCCTTTTGATATCTTCTTTGACCCACTGGTTGTTCAAGAATGTGTTTACTTTCCACATTTTCCAATACTCCTTCTGCTGTGGATTATTAGTTTCTTCTCAAATTTGTTAAAATTTACTTTGTGGCATAAGATGTCATCTATCCTGGAGAATGTTCTTTGTTTGCTTTCAAAAAATATATATTCTGTTGCTGTTGGGCAGAATGTTCTGTATATGTCTAAGTTCCGTAACAGATATTTTAAGCTGATAACTTTAATCTCATATAAAAACTAATTTCTTCCCACTTACCCTTTGTTATTGATAATCACAGTTTACGTATTTTTATATTTTGTGTCCGCTAACACATTTTATATTTACTTTTATTATTTTTTACTTTAACCTTTATGCTAGAATTAAGTTATTAAACACCACCATTACAGTATGACAGTGTTCTAGATTTGTTTACATATTTACCTTTACCAGAAAGTTTTATCTTTTTCTGTGTTAATGTTGCTGTTTAGAATCCTTTCATTACAACTCAAAGAACTGCCTTTAGCATTTCTTGTAAAACAGGTCTAGAGCTGATGAATTCCTTTAGCTTTTGTTTATCTGGGTCCTTATCTTTCCTTCACTTTTGAAGGACCGTTTTGCTACCTGTATTATTCTTGGTTGACAGTTTTTGTCTTTGAGCACCTTGAATATACCATCCCATTCCTTTCTGGTCTGCAGAGTTTCTGCTGAGCTGTCCCATGCAGTCTTAGGAGGATTCCCTTTTACGTTACTTTTCTCTTGCTCTGTTTTAATGTGTCTTGATGTGGTTTTTGTTTTGTTTTGTTTTTTGAGTTCATCTTTTGGGGAGTCCTTTGGACTTTCTGGATCTGGATATCTGTTTCCTTCCCTAGATTTGGGAAGTTTTTGGCTGTTTCTTTGAATAAGCTTTCTGGCTCTTCTGTCTTTTCCTAGTGTTACTGAATGCAAATCTGTGTGCCTGAGGCATATTGAGATCAAATAATACCGAAACATCAGAATTTGGAGGGGAGAAAGGTTTATTGCAAGGCCGTGCAAGAAGACAGATGGCTCGTGCTCTAAAAAACACAAACTCCTCAAAGGCTTTCAGCAAAGCCCTATAGGAAAGATGAGTAGGGGTACGGTTAGTTGTGAACTTCTTGGTATCGGATCCTTTGTTCTTGGCAGCTGTCCATGTAGGTCCGGTCACTGTCAGGGTCAGATCATGATGTTACTATAAACCTCCATCAAAATAAATGTTATTCTCTGTTGTGCAACTTTTTATCTAAAAGTCTAACATATGAGAAAGGGAATGGGAAGTTTCCTGGTGTCACTGATGTGGCACGGGTTCAGTCCCTGGGCCTCTGTATTTCCACGTGCTGTGGGCATGACCACAAAAAAAGAAAGAGAAAAAGAAATGGGGGATGCTTCCATGTGGTGCAGCAGGTTAAGGATCTGGCATTGTTGAAACTGTGGCACAAGTTTGATCCCTGGCCTAGGAACTTCCACATGCCGTGAGTGCGGCCACAGCGCGCGCGCGCGCGCGCGCGCGCACACACACACACACACACACGAAGGGAAGCATTAAATTCTATCTCCATGTCTCCATAAGCAACGTGAAATCATTGCTTCTCATTTTACTTTACAAGATCCCAAACATCAACTTTTATCTTTCCAGGTCTAGGGGCCTGGCTAGGAGGAGGGAGTCTCAGCATGGGCCAGTTTCCCTGCCCAGGAACATTCGTCCAGCAGCCAGTCTGGGTCCTCCTGCCAGTGCTCAGGCCCAGCTGAAGAGGCAGATCTCAGAAGGAGGTACCCTCCGGGCCAGGTTCCCAGACCCTGCCCAGCTGTTATCACTGAGAGAGCAATGCATCCAGGACCCAGCCGGCCCTCAGGCTCCTCAGGCCATGCAGATGGCAGCTGGGTCCCAAGGACTGTGTCCCAGGGAGATTGTGACAGCCATTAGGTTGCAGGAGTGGAGCTGGGGCGCAGCTGTTGGGCAGCCAAGGCAAGGGCTCTTGTGTTTCCTAGGACACAGCCCTCAGCCTGTTCCTGGGCCTTCCAGCTCACAGGCCAGTGCAAGGCCATAGGGCCTGGAGGGCCCCAGGGAGAAGGCCTCCATCCACTTCTCACTGCAACTCACTCTCTGCCTCAAGCCCACTGTGAGGCTGGCTGTTGGCAGAGTGGGAGCTCTGACTGTGGTGTGCTAATGGCTATGTGCCCGCCCCCCCCATTACACTGGGACTCCCGTGGTGTGTATATTGGTCTGTTGAGTGGTTTTCTAGAGGTCCCTTAAGCTTTCTTCATGCTTTTCATTCTCCTCCTTCTTCTTCTTCTTTTTTTTTTTTTGCTTTTTAGGGCCACACTTTTTGCATACAGAAGTTTCCAGGCTAGGGTTCAAATCTGAGCTGCAGATGTTGGCCTATGTCACAGCCACGTGGAATCAGAGCAGCATCTTCGACCTACACCACAGCTCACAGCAACGCCGGATCCTTAACCCACTGAGTGAGGCCAGGACTCGAACCCACGTTCTTGTGGATACTAGTTGGGTCCGTTACTGCTGAGCCACGATGGGAACTCCTGTTTTTCTTTTTGTTCTCTGACTAGGTGATTTCAAATAATCTGTCTTTGAGCTCACTGACTCTTCTGCTTGAAGTACTCTGATGTTAAGTCTCTCTTTTGAATTTTTCAGTTTAGTTATTCTTTAGTTCCAAAATTTCTTTGGGGTTCTTTAAAAAATTTCATATCTGTTGAAATTTTTACTTTGTCCATTGTGTTGTTCTCCTGAGTGAACATTATCATTACTCTTATTTTGAATTCTTTGTCAGGTAATTCATGTATCTCCTTTTCATTTGCATTGCTTACTGGACCTTTATCTTGTTCTTTTGTTTGGATCATGTTTCCCAGTTTCTTCATTTTCTTTGACTCTTTGTGTTGGTATCTGTACATTAGAAAAAGCAAACATCTCACCTAGTCTTCATGGACTGGTTTCACACAAGGGAAAATCTCAGCCACTCAGCCTGGCAAGAGATTCTGGGGCCATTTCAAACCTTTGTACTAGTCCAAAGCCACCATCTTTATTCTTAGCAAACCCCGGACAACTACTGTGTGCTAGGTCTCATCAACACTTTGAGACAGGTGAGACAGAAAAACAGTCCTTCTGACGGCACCTGGAAAAGTTGGGACTACAGACACATAGTGTGATATTTCCCTCTCTGGGGAGAAGCTGGGGCCTGTGGGTTTTCCTGTGCTAAGCCAGCGGGGGGCGCGGTGGGAGTGAGAGGTTATGTTGAATCCTTGTGTGCTGATCCCAATTGCTGTCTTAGTTCTC
Source organism: Catagonus wagneri (assembly GCA_004024745.2). NCBI lineage: Eukaryota > Metazoa > Chordata > Mammalia > Artiodactyla > Tayassuidae > Catagonus > Catagonus wagneri. The sequence goes on along the minus strand of PVHT021183699.1, from coordinate 3,567,465 downwards.
AGTGGCCCCCAAGCATAAGGAGCATGTTAGGTCCCATGAGATAGAAGTGAGGTCCTTGGGCACTCCCCAGAAAAGTTGGAACATTAGCTGTGTGGTCCAGCTCTTACCCTCCCCAGGGGAAAAGTGGGACCTGGGTTTTTCGCACCTGCGCATTCTGCACTGCGCTAGGGGAAGGGATATGATGAACGTGTCTGTGGTAGACCAAACTGCCTTCTTTATTGTCAGCAGCCACCAGGCACCTAGAGAATGTTCAGTCCCATCAGCTCTCTGAGATTAGCAAGACAGATGCCAGTTCTTCGGGCAGCATCCCCCCCAAGTTGGAGTGTTAAGACATACAGTGTAGTCCTTTACTCCCCCCCCCCCCAGGGGAAGTTTATTGCTGGGGTTTCTTTCCTACTGATGGTGCTGTGCCAGGGATAGGGATTACAGCAAAAGGCTGTATCAGATTTTACTACAGGCTTCAGTGTGGCTTTTTTGTTTGTTTGTTTCCCCTCCACACTCCTGGCATGTGGAAGCCTCTTGGCTGGTTTCTGGGCTTCACAGAGGGAATGGGTCCAGATGTTGTTGGTGGGTTAGTTTGTCCGTGGCTTCCTGTTCCACCACGTTGCTGATAGTGCTTTCTCCATGTCTTTCCTTTATGAAAACGAAGTTCTCTGACCTTTCCCATGTTTATCTTGATCTTTTTTCCTTAACTCTGTTTTAGTTAAATGATGCAAGTATTAGAACTGAAAACAATTATAAAAGCTATGTGATCAGTTCCATTTTCTTCAGTAGTAAGATAAAGGTCCCTAAAGAAATAAAGCAACGTGCTGACAGAAAGCTACCCAATTTTTGTTAACTTAAACGTATGAACCCTCTGTGGAACCCTAATGGTATGCCAAGAACATCTGAATAATGAAAATGGCACCTATAAAGTCCATGTACTTTGTTTCATTAGAAAATATGTTATTGCCTTCAAGCCAAGGTTAATACTGTGATAAAATTAGATATGTGTATGTTTTGAGAGAAGAGAAAGATTCTACTAGTGAGCAAGTCAAGTTATGACAGAAATATTTAGGAAACATCAACTAAGGCCATTATCCACATACAGATGGAATCATACAGAATTTGTCTTCGTGTGTCTGGCTTATTTTACTTGTTCATCTCTTATTAGAAATGGCACAGTTTCCTTCATTTTTATGGCTAAGTAATGTTCCTGTGTGTGTGGGACATTTTCTTTATCCTTCATCCATCAGTAGACATGTAGGTTGTTTCTATGTCTTGGCTTTGTGAATAATGCAGTGAACACAGGCATACATACATCTCTTTGAGATACTGGTTTAATTTCCTTTGGTATATACCTAGAAGTGAGATTTCAGGATCTTGTGGAGTTTTATATTTAATTCTTTCAGGAACCTCCATACTGTTTTTCTGATAGTAGCTGTACCAATCTACAGTACAGCCAATAGTGTACAAGGGTTTCCTTTTCTCCACATACTCACCAACGCTTGTTGTCTCATCTTTTTAATGTAGTTGACCTAACACTTGTGAAATAAAATCTCGTGTTGGTTTTGCTTTGCATTTTCCTAATGATTAGTGATGTTGAGCACCTTTTTTGTTGTCATGTACCTATTGGTCATTTGTATGCCTTCCTTAGAAAAATATCTATTTGGGTTTTTTTGGTCATTTTAAAAATCAGGTTGTTTGGGATGTCCACTCTCGCCACTACTATTCAACATAGTTCTGGAAGTCCTAGCTACAGCAATCAGAGAAGAAAAAGAAATAAAAGGAATCCAAATTGGGAAAGAAGAAGTAAAACTATCACTCTTTGCAGACGACATGATACTATACCTAGAGAATCCTAAAGACTCTACCAGAAAACTATTAGAGCTCATCCATGAATTT
>PVHT021183699.1:3551787-3564581 GCA_004024745.2 Catagonus wagneri | reverse complement strand
TTCTTACAGAACAGACAATGACTCACAGACTTTGGAAAACCTTGGTTTTTCAAATAAGACAATCTGGGGGGGTGGGGGGATGCACTGGGGGTTTGGGATACAAAATCTGTAAAATTGACTTGTGATGATTTATGTACACCTATAATTGAAATAAAATCCATTAAGAGGAAAAATAAATAAATAAATAAAAAGTCAAAAAAAAAAAGAAAAAAAATAAAAATCAGGTTGTTTGGTTTTGTGGAATTTTTTGCTATTGAGTTCTGTGAGTTCCGTATATATCTTGGATATTAACCCCATATCACAAATATGAAGGCGAAGGTGATAGATGATGATAGATGACATTTTATAATCACTTGGTAGGAGTTCCTGTTGTGGGGCAGCAGTTAATGAATCTGACTAAGAACCATGAGGTTGCGGGTCTGATCCCTGGCCTTGCTCATTGGATTAATGAACCAGCATTGCCGTGAGCTGTGGTGTAGGTCGCAGACGCGGCTCGGATCCTGCGTTGCTGTGGCTGCGGTGTAGGCTGGCGGCTATAGCTCCCATTAGACCCCTAGCCTGGGAACCTCCACATGCCACGGCTGCAGCCCTAAAATGACCAAAAAAAAAAAAAAAGGCAAAAAATACATATATAATCGCTTGGTGTAATGTGCATAGTGTAGTTAATATATTAATATTAAATATTTGTTGACTCAGTTGCTACTGTAGTTTTGGTGAATGCCTTAAGAATAAGATAATCTTGCCAAAAGATTTTTAGTTTATTTCTTTTGTGTGTGTGTGTGTGTGTGTCCTTTTAGGTCTGCACTCATGGCATGTGGAAGTTCCCAGGCTACGGGTCGAATCAGAGCTGCAGCTGCTGGCCTGCACCACAGTCACAGCAATACCAGATCCTTAACCCACTGAGAGAGAGCAGGGATCAAATCCGCATCCTCATGGATACTAGTCAGGTTCCTTACCACTGAGCCACAGTGGAATTTCCTATATTATTTCAATGTACTGGACTTTAAGTAGGATAGAAGCAAATCCTAGGAATTTTTTCAAATTCTTTAGGAACTCTTTTATACTTTATTTTGAATTGGACAGCTTTGGGGTTGTTAACACTTAATTTTCAAATCATGAGGGTATATGCTAAGATACAGATTTTGGATTATAACTTAAAACCAATTTAAAGCTTGAAGGAACCTTAGATGTGATATAACCAATCATATTCTCCATTTTATGAATTTGGTACTGAAGAAGGCCCAAATTGCTTGAACTCTAGTAGTAGTATTGGTTTCCTAAGTCAGAAACCTGGTAGTTGAGATTACCACCTTCTCTCTCACTCCTACATCCAGTTTGTTAGGATGCCCTGTAGATCCTATTTCTAAAGTGTATCTCTTTCCATTTACACGCCCAGCATCCTAGCTTAGATTACCCATTCTTTTGGATTACTGCAGTGGTCTCCTGATAGTTCCTTAACTTCCATTCTTCACTTCAATCCATTCTCTACACTGAAGTCACATAATCTTTTTAAAGTAAATCATGATGACTGTGTTGCTTTAAAAGTTTTAATGACTTTTGGAGTTCCCATTGTGGTGCATCGGAAACAAATCCAGCTAAGAACCATGAGGTTGCGGGTTCAATCCCTGGCCTCACTCAGTGGGTTAAGGATCTGGCATTGCCACTTGTCTGTGGTGTAGGTCACAAACACGGCTTGGATCATGCGTTGCTGTGGCTGTGGTGTAGGCTGGCAGCTATAGCTCCGATTTGACCCCTAGCCTGGGAACCTCCGTATGCCACAAGTGCAGCTCTAAAAAAAAAAAAAAAAAGTTTTAATGACTTTTCAAGCGCTTAGTCAAAAACATAGTCTCTGTAACTTGGCTTATAAAGCCCTATGGAGTTTGTACTTTCTCCAGCTATATCTGCCATTGTCCCTTGTGATTGCTGTTCCAGACACATGGACCCTCCTTATTTCCTTCCCTTCCAATTTTTTTTTCTTCTACAGTTTCTCACAGTGCAGTTTCATATAATTTGTGTATAAGCTTCACTAGAACAAGGATTGGCTGCTTATTCATAATTTTGTGTTCTCAACCTAGCGGAAAGCCTGGCATGTAGTAGATGGTGAATAAATACGGATGAATGGATGTGTGAGTCATTGAGTGACTGGATGTTACTGAGCCTTCATTTCCCATGTATAAATTGTACACCCTACCCACCAGTGGTGATTGAGGATTCAGTGAGAATATATGTGTGATAGATATTTGTTTCCTTTTCCTTCTGCTGATTTTCCTGTGCTTACCCAGGATAGTGAATTGTTCTAAAAGCTGTTTTCTGGTCATTGTTTCTGCTACCATTTGTTGTGGCTGGTGTTTATACTTCATTTCATTTATTAAAAATTTATGCTGCCTAGTGTACAGATAGTAGAAGAAAAGGGCTAGAATGGTGTATACCCACTGATAGATCATTACACGTACCTTGCTTAGAGTTAGGTTCGGGTCCATGTGAGAAGAGACTGAAAATCACAGTGATGTAAACGAGGCAGAAATACTTAATTTCTCTCTAACGTAAAAGTCAGAAACTAGGCATTCCAGGGCTTTTATGGCAGTTCAGTCCCACAGGGTCCTCAAGGACCCAGATCCCCTTTAGCCTGCTCTTCTACTACCTAGACTCTGGCTCTTACTTGGTTTAAGATGGTGGCCAGTCATCCATATTCCCCGAAGCAGAATGGATGTGCCACTTGTCCTTTTAGGAAGTTTTCTGGAAGCCATACAACTGAATTTTGTCCTGTATCTCTTCACAGGGAGGGGAGGCAGGGAACTGTAGTGTTCATCCTGTGGGACTCTGTACTTAAAAGCTTAAGTGTTCTAGTTGAATGGAAAATGGCAAAAATGGTTGTAGAATATAGGTCTTTGCAAAGAACACATCAGAGTACTATGTTAACATGTTTAACATTATGTAGTATACAGTAATAATATTAAAGGGTTAAAAATTTATTATTTATTATCATCATAACATATTGGTAGGGTGAAGACCCCTGAGATCCTTCAGATAACATTGGTTGTAATTTTGGAAGCATGATTAAGTAAACGTTTAAAAAATGAAAAAATTGGAAGTTCCCTGGTGACACAGTGGATTAAGGATCCAAGATCCTGTGTTGCTGCAGCTGTGGTGTGGGTTGCAACTGCTGCACGGTTCGATCCCTGGCCTGGGAATTTTTGCTGTCGTGTGGCAAAAAAAAAAAAAAGGAAAGAAAAGAAAAAAATGGTCTAGTTGATAAGTATATTACATGTAGAAAATTAAATCTGATCTCTTATAAGGATTTTGAACTCACCATTAAAAAAATATATAATGACATTTTTGCAGTGGCTGTACTAATCACAAGGAAATCTGACCAATAGCCTAGGGAGCAGATGCTTTTCTTGATTCCCTTCCCCCTCCCTTCTGCTCCATTTGCTTTTAAATCAGTTTATAAGACTTTTTCTGAAGTATCTAGACTGATGAGGCATGTAGCTCAAAAGATTTTTCAGGAAACTTGAAAAATGTTTCCTGATTTTTCAGGAAACTTGAGAAGTGTTTCTGAAACAAGATTTGAGCTCACTTCCTTACCATCTTTTACCACAGGCTTTTTCTCTCTTAATATTCAGAGACTAGTTTGGCACAGAGTAGCCAATTAGCATACCCTAAATAAAATATTTTATTCTATAGTAATCAGTCTGGAGTTCATGGATTTGTAAGACGTAAGATGAGCTTTGTTGATTTTTCTGTGCAGAAAGGAAAAATCATTTGTGTCAAGAAAAAAAATTCTGTTGTAACAGAATTGGGAACCTAAAAATAATCTTTCAAGATGTTAAATTTTTTTATCAGTAAAATGAAGTTTTTAAACCAGCTTTTCCATTACGTGATTCTGTGAGGAGTAGGAGTAAGCTTTTGATAGGATACAGTTTTGCATAAAGAATGGAAGGATTTTGAAGTTGTCGCAGTTGAAATTGTTGGCCTATTAAAAAGTTAATCTAATTTGGCCTAAAAAGTATAAATGCCTCAAGAAAACACATCCTCTTAACTGTTGTTCCAGTGAAAAAAGAAAACAAAAAAAAATGTTGAACTTAAATTTGCACAATCTTTGTCAATTTCTCACAAGTTTTTTCTCTATTACTAATTTCTTAAATACTTATTTACTTGTCTCCTTTTCCTTTGAGATGTGAGTTCCTTGAGATTAGGGGCCTGTCTCATTCAGTAGGAAATATAAAACAGTGCCATATGGAGCTGTTAACTTACATTACAGTATTTTTATAATATAATAGTCATGGGCCAGTATTTTTTTATCCTTTTTCTTTCCTTAGACTGTAACATACAATGAATGTGGAGGAATGCAAAAACCTGTAGTCCTACTTCTTGCCTAAGTTTACTGCTCCCTTCCTGTGACACTTAGTAAGCACTAGTCTGGTTACTGGAATGTAAAGCCAAGCTTCTGCCAGTCTCTAAAGGTGGGGGACTTAGTAACTGAATGGGGGATCTCCAGATGCCAGTCTGAATCCCTCCAGTAGGGGAAGGTTGTTAGTAGCTCTTTTTTTCACTCTTTGGCTTCACAAAGATATCTTTCAACTACCCTGAATATCCATAATGATAATAGTCTTTATTTTATTTTATTTTTTTTGTTTTTTTTTTTTGCCTTTTTGTCATTTTATGGCCGCGGGTTTATGGCCGCACCCGCGGCATGTGGACGTTCCCAGGCTAGGGGTCTAATCGGAGCTGTGGCCACCGGCCTTCGCCGCAGCCACAGCAACGCAGGATCCGAGCCGCGTCTGCAACCTACACCACAGCTCACGCAACGCCAGATCGTTAACCCACTGAGCAAGGGCAGGGATCGAACCCGCAACCTCATGGTTCCTAGTCGGATTTGTTAACCACTGCGCCACGACGGGAACTCCAATAGTCTTTATTTTAAACTTCACTATGAGTAACATTCATAAAGTAGATTCTGTTCAGTCTTTTAATAAATGTTGAAATGATTCACAGGAAGGTTAAGTAACTTGCTCAAGGTCAACCAGTTAGGTTTGTTAGTGGGCAGCTCAGTTAGTTTGGCAACAAAGTCTGTCTTCTCAGTTGTTGTGCTGTTACAGTATTTCTCCTAGATAAAAATCTCTGTAAAGTATTATTCTTAGAAATCCAAGAAGCGTGGACTCAGGGCATTTAAGTAGCTTGCCTAAGGACACAGCTAATAAATAATGGAATCAAATTGAACTCCAGTAGGCTGTTTCCTATGCCTGGAGTGTGAGCTGTCATTCAGTACCCTTGTTCTCTGTGCCATCAGCTTCTACGTGTAAGCTGCTCAGCTCATTCTGCTGCCCCTTCATGCCTCTTGTGTTCATTGATGAAAATACACGACTCCTCTCCCCATTGTCTGTTAAAATTTTGCCACTCTAGGTACAGTCTTGTGACAGAATTTATTTCGATGAAATTATTTACAGGTGGAAGAAATTGGAAGGAAACAATATGTGTATAACACTGCCCCTGCCTTCAAGGAGCTTGCTTTCTTTCTGGTTGGGAAAAACCTAAATGTGGAAGTTGACCTAGAACAAGAAAACACGATGTGCCTGCTTAACTCTTAAGTAGGTGAACTTAATACACTGGATACTTTGGAACAAGTTAAAATTATCTATATAAAAAGAGATTTGTGGGGGGAGGGGAACCCTGACAGTAGAATGTAGGATATTGCTAACCGTAGTGGTTTCATTTTCAGATGCTTCAGATATCAAGGTGGTATTTTTTATTTGGCCATGTGGTGATAGTTAACATCATTTTTGTGTGTCAAAATAGTTACATGTCTTTAGTTCGGCTTAAAACCGTTTATATATTTTAAAATAACTATGTGAGTTGTTAGCGTATTTTAGTATCTTGGTGCAGTTCTGTTAGAGTGACAGTTTTTTTCATAAATTGATACTTAGTAGTTTGTGGTCTTAAACTCTGGCATTCTTATAATATTTGTATCATGCTAGGTTTTACTTCTTATGCTTTGATAAGTAAACTGACTTAAACATGTGAGGTAACATTAGCCCTAAAATACCTATTTAAAAATAACTTGTTTGGGAGTATTATCGCAGTAAATACTTTGTTCCTTGTTACCTAAACTTTTCACAATCATTGTAGGTAACTTGTCTTTTAAGATTATTTTTACAGTCTAGTACTGTAGGTTGCAAAGATCTTGGGAGAGAGTGTGCCTACAATCAATGGAAGCAGAATAGATTGGAACGAGCATGTGTTTGTAATTAGGCACAACTTTACTAATTTGCCTGGGATTGGATATAACACTTGATTTCTAAGTCAGTTTTTTCCTCTGTACAATGGGAATGTAGCAAGGTCATTGTGGATATTAAATGAGAATGTATAACACCTAGCACATCACAAATGTTCAAGAGTTAGGATCATTAATAAAAATGCTGGTTGATAGAAGGACAGAGATTGAAGAGGAGCCACGGTATTTTCTTTTTAATTTTTTTGGTTGGAAAATATCCCCATCCTCAAAAGTAAACAGAAAGGGGGAATAAAGAGAGAAACAGAAAGCGAACTATAAATTAGTTGTTTTTGATACTTATTTGTAGCTTTGGGATAATTTTATAGGGAGGGAGACAATTTCTTTGCTTTGTGTTGTTACCCTGTGCCTTTTTGAATTACAGACAATTCACTACCAAGGGCTTGAAACAATAGTTTTATGTAGCTGTTTAACAGATTTGAAGGCTTTATTCCACATCCAGATAGGAAGATAGAATTATGTCATTTGTGAAATTCAGATGTTCGATAGAATTTTAGATTTGGGGTTTCTGAAATATGAAATTTTTTTCTCTGAAAATATGGCTTGATTTATTAAATTCGACAACTTAAAAGTTAGTAAAGCTTAAATTTCTTTTGTTTAGACTTATTTGCATTCTTGAAAACGACATGCATCTAGTAGATTAAAAATGATCTTGGTTAAATAATAAAAAGAAAACCTTAGGTTCATGGTATTTATATTCTCATGAAATACTTCTTCATCTCTAGTTCTCTTTCATGGGTTTACTGCAGATGCTCTTACTGCAACTGTCACTTTAGGGTTAAACGTTTGCTGTATTGTAACATACGAAAGCAGTTAAGCTGTTTGGAATTGTTTACTTGCTGAAACCAGTGTTAGTCAGCAGAGGCAGTACACCAGATTTCCTTGTGGCTTTTAGTGGAAAATGTTAAAAGCGCACTCATTTTTCAGTTATAGAATTCTTTAGTTTGATCTGGATTAGTCACAGAACTGGCATGAACCTTCTAATTGTGAAGGCTGTCCAAAATGCACTATTTTTTTCTCCTGCTAGAGGAAGTTACATCCCGAGCAGTAGCTCAGCTCTCTGGTAAGTGTAACATGTGAGCATTACTAGGCATTTCATCCTGCAGTTCTGCAGTCTTTGCTCTTCAGACTGTTGCTCAGTTGGAATGCTTCTGTGGGGCCGATTCTGGGCTTCTCGATTTTTCAAGGATCTACTCATTTGGTGGTGTCTCTGGCGTTTTGCAAGATCATCTGAGGAATAGGAAAGCATCTGAAATTGACTGAAAAGGATAACTGTAGCGGTTTTCACGGTGGAAGGAAACTATACTGGCACAGAGGCAGATGACTGAATAAAGTAGTTGGCTCAAAGAAGATGCACAGTCGGCTCTTTTTTTCTCTGAATGAAGACTGTTTAATGGAAGCTGTATTCACGTGGAGATCAAAGAAAACACTGGAGTGATAAACTACTGGGGTTCACCCCTCTTTTTTAATGAAAAGCCTGAAGCAGTAATTTGAGCTCAAATGCCTTCTAATTCCTTCGCAGCCTGCCTGTTCCATTAGGATTCTCCGCTAACACCGTTTCTGCTGGGTGCCTGTGCCCTTTTGCTGGAGCACCACAGACAACTGCCCGATGGAGGAGGAATGAACACGTTGCCTCGCTTGTACTGTCGATGGGAATAAAGCTAACTGTGTTTCTTCTTTTACATGGGATATCTGGATTAATCAAGCCGTATTCCAGCACCAAGAGTTCTATTGTCTCCTGTGGTCTGACTCATCGCATGTAAATGTACTGCAGCTTTGCTATTAATGCAGACTGTTGTCTTTTTTTTTTTCTCAAACACAGTAAGAATTGTCAACCTCTGAGCAACATTTTAAGAATTTGTGTTGAGCTCTAGATGTATTTTTTTCTGGATAGTTTCTGCATTAAACCAGTGAAGCTGAAGAAATGAAGATAAATTAGAAGTGGAAACAGAATAGTGAGATTTTATTTTTTTATTTTCGATTATAAGCAAGGCAGCTACTGGTAACTATATGACCTTGCAGGCAGGAGCGATCATCTCTGCCACAGCAGTTGTTTCTCATCTTACTCTGCAGCGTGTGGTATTGTTATCCAGTGATCTTTTTATGCAAGTAAATTTCTGTGAAACAGAGAAAATGACTAATTTGGTAGGGGAAACTGTTTTTAAATGAGCTTGTACTGGACTCAGTTTTAGTTGTTGACATGTTGATGTGAAATTTCTTTTAAGTATTATAGCAACCCAACAAAAAATAATGAAATATTGTTGTTTTTAGGAAGTTATAAGTTATGTAGTTGTAATTTTAAACTTCACTTCTTCTGATGGTACTTACTAACTTTAAAAAACCAGCTGCGCTGTTCAGAGAATGATTCTAAGTGTTGTACAGAAGAGGAGGAGGAAAAACTACTTGTGCTCTTCCAACTGTGACTTTTATCACATAGCTTAGAATTCAGTTTTTTGAAAGAGCGAATGAGTCGAGTGTGTATTGTTGTTTTGGAGGAGGTAGAAGATGAACCTCCTGCATTCATTTCTAAATTGCCGCAGGAAAGTAAATCCCTACGTTCTTCACCTTCAGAAAATGTATTGGTAAGATATGAGAGTTTATGTATTTACTGTATTCTGCTGAACTACTAGGGTAAATTTTACTTGTTAAGAATAAACAGTTCCACTAGTTTTATAACGAATCCAAATGTAAGCCATATAGGTGTGTGAATATGATGCAATATTACTTGTGTATAAATGCGCACATTTCTGATTTTCATTTTTTGAGATGTTTAGATATCACTTCAGACTTTATCTCTTAATCTCTTAAGACTTTTAAAAAGAGTTTGAGAATAGTAGTTATAGCAACCATGTTTCTGTTTTCAGTTTGTGGTTTTAAAGACTGATGTAACAAGAATGAGGAAATGTATGTTTTAGGAAAGGTTGACTACTGCCAGCAATACTGAGGCACAGCCTTTTAGAGAGTAACGGATTTTATGTATTTATATGCACAGATGTAATATGAAAAGGAATCAGACTTCATCTTCAACCTTAATTTTAATACCATTGTCAGTTGACTTCTTGGTTAATTAGTATAATATCATACCTTATTAGAGAGGCTGTGTCGTTGATGAATTTTTATATTTAGACAGGCACTTGTCTGCCTCTTTGTGTTATTCAGGTATACAGTAATTTTTGGTTTTTGAATAGTACTAATTTCATCAGCTGCCAGATTTTCTTTCTCTGGATTTTTATCTTTATACATGTAATGCTAACCATGCAAATTACTTCGGTGCCCTAAACAGAACTTTTCAAGAAGGCCTTCCTTCGTGGGCTTCCACATGGACTGGTAACTGCATGTCTGACAGGTTGGGTCCCACAAGTAAATGTTGAGATGTCTCAGTTGTATTTGGAAGAGACATTCTTTTTGTCAGATACATGAGGCCTGCACTCATGTAAAATACAGTCTGATTATACTTATTATACTACCTAATGTTGGTCATACTGAATTGATTTTTTTTTAATTAGGCCTCATTTATTTCCAAGGAGGAATCCTATACTTTCATGCAATTTAACTTCATGAAACTTTGGTTCATGTCAAAAGCCAAGTGATCATATTTATGATATGGAAGAAAAATTTTAGTTTTAAAAGTTATATGTAGATATCTTCAGAATCATCCATGTGGTGTGATTAATGTTTTTATTACTCTCTTGTATTTTAGCCATCACTGGTGCAAGCTATATTTAATGGAGATCCCGATGAAGTTCGAGCACTAATATTTAAGAAAGAAGATGTTAACTTTCAGGTAAAACTATTTCACTAATACAGGCCTTGAAACCTACTTAAAAAAACTTTCCTAGAGTTATGATTTTTGTAAAAGACATAGGGTTCTATAACAGCTGTTTTAAACAAGGGTAGAAGTGACTTGAAGCAAAAAGGAAGGGACTGGACATAAATATTCCAGGTAGTGGCTAAAGCACAGGAAAACTGGAAGTCAGTGAAGGCTTTTTGTTTCTCCAGCTTTTTTCTTTGAAATTTTTCACAGAAAAGTTCAAAAAAATACTCTGAATACCCATATACCCCCCGCTGAGATCCAGCATTGATAAGATTTGCTGCATTCTTTGCTTTCTCGTCCATATTTATACATATTATATTTATACTACATATATATCTTTTCTTTCTTCTGCTGAATCCCGTTTACAAATGACTTATAGACATCATGAGACTTCACTGTTAAGTATTTGTGTGCATTTGAGATGAGGGTTCTTTTTTGTGAACTTAAAAGATAGGTGTATTAAATTTGTAATGTATCTAGCTTGATTATGAGATCAAATTTACTTTCTGTAACTTAAAAGATAGGTGTATTAAATTTGTAATGTATCTAGCTTGATTATGAGATCAAATTTGCTTTCTGTAAATAATCATGCTAAACATTAAACATCTACAAGACTTACCTTTTGGGTCTTGTAGTGAATAAGGACATAGTGTTTGAAAATTCTCCAAACTGTTAAAGATACAGTGGATTTAACATTCAGGACTGACATGAGGGGTAATTTTAGAAAGAGTGGATAATATCCTTCTGTATATGGTTCTGCAATGGCCAAACTTTACTTAATTACTAAATTAATTATAAGGTCAAATTTATTAATATATATTTTTATTGGAAGTAAACATTTTCAGTACCTTTTTCATACATAATTCATTTCTCTGAATGAGGGAGGGTGGGGGAGAGGTCATGATTCATAACATCCCTATAGCAGCTGCAAAACAGATGACCTGGAATTGATTGGTCATTTTTAAGAAAGCCTGCCCTGCAAGCTCATCACCAGTTCTCGTCTTTACCCCCTTCTTTCACACTGTACTACTGTGACCACTTGATGTTAAGTAGATATAAAAAGTATTTATCTTATTTTTAAGGCTTGAATTATATGGATAGATTTGAACCTTTGCTAAAATGGTTCATTCTAACATTGGGTAGTAATCAAAATGCTGTCATTACATTTTTTTTTTCTTAAACCTTCCTAAGTGAATTGTGTTTAAGTTTATATCTTTTGGAAACGAGCACCTCATTCAAGATTTCTTTTAATGGACTACTGATCACTTTACCTAATTTGGGTGTCCTAGGGTCTGCTTTTTCCTAAGACAGAAAATAATTATAGGAGGGTAGACTTAGGAAAAGGAGAGAAATACTTTTAATATAGTTTAATGTTTAACTATAGTTTTTTGGGTTGTTGTTTTTGGTTTGATTTAAATAGAATTAACAAACCTCATCTTGGTGAGAAAGTCTAAGCTATAATTCTACTTACCATGGTTAATTCCTCCGTCATTACGAAGTCTTATTATAGACAACTGCTTTTCTGCTATAACAGTCACATTATCTTACATTTTGAAAAATGTATTCAAAAATCATGTTTGCGCATCAGTTTATTCTGCTATGATGTCCTTGGAAGCTATTGTGTATGTGTAACTAGTGTGTGACCCCCCCCCAACTTTTATGACTTTTAGTCTCTACTTCTCTATTTACAAATTATTTGCTTACTTTTAAAACATAATTTCTTAACATCTCCTAGCTTTTTCCTTTTATTTGTAAATAGAGAATTTTTTTAATTACTCGTTGAATTTTATTATATAGTTGTACAACTACCATCACAACCAAATTTTATAGCGTTTCCATCCCAATCTCTTAGTGCAGCCCCTGACCCTGAACCTCTCTCATTTGGAAACCATAAGTTTTTAAAGTCTTTGAGTAGGTATCTGTTCTGCAAAGAAAGTTCATTGTGTCTTTTTTTTAGATTCCACATGTAAGTGATAGCATTTGATGTTGATGTCTCATTATCTGACTGACCTCACTTAGCATGATAATTTCTAGGTCCATCTGTGTTGCTGCAAAGGCCGTTGTTTCTTTCCTTTTAATGGCTGAGTAATATTCCATTGTGTATATGTACCACATCTTCTTTATCCACTGCTCTGTCGATAGACATTTAGGTTGTTTCCATGTCTCGGCTATTATATAGAGTGCTGCAATGAACATTGGAGTACATGTGTCTTCTCAAGTCATGGTTTTCTCTGGATAGATGCCCAGGAATGGGATTGCTGGATCAAATGGTAATTCTATTTTTAGTTTTCTAAGGAATCTCCATACTATTTTCCACAGTGGTTGCACCAATTTACATTCCCACCAGCGGTGTAATAGGGTTCCTTTTTCTCCACACTCTTTCCAGGACTTACTGTTTATAGACTTTTTGATGATGGCCATTCTGGGTGGTATAAGGTGGTAACTCATAGTGGTTTTGATTTGCATTTCTTTAATAACGAGTGATGTTGAACATCTTTTCCTGTGTTTTTTGGCCATCTGTATGTCTTTGGAGAATTGTCTGTTTAGATCTTCTGCCCATTTTTTGATGGGGTTGTTTGATTTTTTGGTATTGAGCTGTAAGAAGTGTTTGTAAATTTTAGAGATTAATCCCTTGTCAGTTACTTCATTTGCAAATATTTTCTCCCATTCTGTGGGTTGTCTTTTTGTTTT
>PVHT021183699.1:3537051-3548044 GCA_004024745.2 Catagonus wagneri | reverse complement strand
TTTTTTTTTTTTTTTAAGGCCGCACTCATGGCTTGTGGAGGTTTCTAGGCTAGGGGTCTAATCAGAGCTATAGCTGCTGGCTATGCCACAACCACAGCAATGCGGGATCTGAGCTGCATCTGCAACCTACACCACAGTTCACGGGAACACTGGATCGTTTACCCACTGAGCGAGGCCAGGGATCGAACCCACAGCCTCATGGTTCCTAGTCGAATTCGTTTCCACTGAGCCATGATGGGAAATCCTGTTGGAAGCTTTTAATGACAGTTTCAATTTCAGTACTTGTGATTGATCCTTTCATCTTTTCTATTTTATCTTGGTTTAGTCTTGGAAGTTTGTACTTTTCTAAGAATTTGTCCATTCTATGTTTTTCATTTTATTGGTGTATAGTTGTATACAGTAGTCTCTTAGGATCCTTTGTATTTGTGATGTCTATTCTTGCTTCTCCTTTTTCATTTCTAATTTTATTTTATTTCTTGCATTTTGTTTTTTTTTTAGGGCCTCATTTGCGGCGTACGGAGGTTCCCAGGCTAGGGGTCGAATCAGAGCAGCAGCTGCTGGCCCATACCACAACTACAGCAATGCAGGATCTGAGCTGATTCTGCGACTTATACCACAGCTCATGGCAACGCCAGATTCTTAACCCACTGAGCAAGGCCAGGGATGTTCTAACCCACAACCTCATGGTTTCTAGTTGGATTCATTTCCACCGTGCCACAACAGGAACTCCATTTCTAATTTTATTGATTTGAGTCCCCTCTCTTTTTTTCTCATTAAGTGTGGCTAAGGGTTTATCAGTTTTGTTGATCTTTTCAAAGAACCAGCTTTTAGTTTCATTGATCTTTTCTGTGGTTTTCTTCATTTCTATTTCATTGATTTCTGCTCTGATCTTTATGATTTCTTTCCTTCTACTAATTTTGGGTCTTGTGTGTTGTTCTCTCTCTAGCTGCTTTAGATGTAACGTTAGGGTGTTTATTTGAGCTTTCTCTTATTTCCTGAGGTAGCTTCTATTGCTGTAAACTTCCCTCTTAGAACTACTTTTGCTGCATCCCATAGGTTTTGGAGTGTCGTATCTTTGTTGTCATTTGCCTTTAGGTATTTTTTAATTTCCTCTTTGATTTCTTCAGTGATTCATTGGTTGTTTAGTAGCAGTTGTTTAGTCTCCAGGTGTTTGTTTTTTGCGTTTTTTTTTTTCTTGTTGATTTCCAGCTTTGTGGTCAGAAAAGACTTCAGTTTTCTTAAAGTTAGTTACCAAGGCTTGATCTATAGCCCAGGATGTGATCAGTCTTAGAGAATGTTCCATGTGCATTTGAGAAGAATGTGTATTCTGTTGCTTTTGGATGGAATGTCCTATAAATGTCTGTTAAGTCCATCTGGTCCAATACTTCATTCAGGGTCTGTGTTTCCTTATTAATTTTCTGTCTGGATGATCTGTCTATTGCTGTAAGTGAGGTGTTAAAGTCCCCCACTATGATTGTGTTAAATTGTCAATTTCTCCTTTTAAGGTTGTTAGCAGTTGCCTTATATATTGAGGTGATCCTCTGTTGGGTGCATAAATATTTAAAATTGTTATATCTTCTTGGATTGATGCTTTGATTATTATGTAATGTCCTTCCTCGTCTTTTAAAATGTTCTTCATTTTAAGGTCTGTTTTATCTGTTCTGAGTATTGCTACACGAGCTTTCTTTTGATTCCCCTTTGCATGGAATATTTTCTTCCATCCTTTCACTTTCAGTTTGTATGTGTCCCTAGAAATGAAGTGGGTTTCTTGAGGACAGTATATATATGTGTCTTATTTTTGTATCTGTTCAGCCAGTCTGTGTCTTTTTGTTGGGGCATTTAGTCCATTAACATTTGAAGTAATTTTTGATATGTATGTTCTTATTGCCATTTTATTAACTGTCTTGGATTTGGTTTTGTTGCTGTTTTTTCTTCCCTTCTCTTGTTCTCTCCTCTTTTGGTTTAATGACTATCTTTAATGTTGCATTTGAGTTGATTTTTCTTATTTGTTTGTGTATCAACTGTAGATTTTTGGTTTGCAGTTGCCCTGAAGTTTTGATTATAGGAGTCTGTATAGTTATGAGATTGTTTTAAGTTGTTGGTCTCTTAATTGCAAGTGCATCTCCAGTGTCCTGCATTTGTACCCTCCTCTTCTCACAATTTCTGATTTTGGTAGCAAACTTGTGTTTCCTGTCTTTACTGTATATATGTCTTTACTGGTGAGCCTTGTCATTTGTGGTATTTTTGTTTCTGGTTGTGGCCTTTTCTTTTCTGCTTGGAGAAGTTCCTTTAGTATTTGTTGTAAAGCTGGTTTAATGTTGCAGAATTCTCTTAGCTTTAGCTTATCTGTAAAGCTTTTGATTTCTCCTTCAAATCTGAATGAGAACCTTGCTGGGTAAAGTAATCTTGGTTAGAGGATTTTTCCTTTCATCATGTTAAGTATATTGTGCTACTCCCTTCTGTCTTGCAGAGTTTCTGCTGAAAAATCTGCAGATAACCTTATTGGGATTCCCTTGTATGTTATTTGTTTCTTTTCACTAGCTGCTTTCAGTATTTTCTCTTTGTCTTTAATTTTGGTCAGTTTGATTAATATGTGTCTAAGGGTGTTCCTCCTTGGGTTTATTTTATATGGTACTTGTTGTGCTTCCTGGATTGGAGCGAGTGTTTCCTTTTCCATGTTAGGGAAGTTTTTGACTGTTATCTCTTTGAGTGTTTTTTCTGTCCCTTTCTCTCTCTCGTTTCCTTCTGGCATCCCTATAACGTGGATGTTGGTGCGTTTAACATTGTCCCAGAGTTCTGAGATTCTCTTCATTTATTTTCAATCTTTTTTCTGTTTTCTCTTCCACATCAGTGATTTCTTCTAGTCTGTCCTCCAGCTCACTTATCTTCTGCCTCCTGTATTCTGCTGTTGATTCCTTCTAATGAATTTTTTATTTCCGTTATTGTATTTTGCATCTCTGCTTGCTTAAGTTTTCAATCTTATATTTCTTTGCTCAGTGTTTCCTGTAAATTATCAGTCTTTGCCGCCAGTTAATTTCCAATGTCTTGCATCATCTTCAGCCTCAACAGTCTAAAGTCCTTTTCCTGGAGGCTGATAATCTCCAGATCACTTAGCTTTTTGGGGGCGTTTTTTTTGCTCCCTTATCTGAGTTATAGTTCTCTGCCTTTTCATTTTTATCGGTTTTTGGTGTGGTGACCTTTTTGCAGACAATAGAGTTGTAGCCTCTCTTACTTCTGGTGTCTGCGCCCCTTGTGGCTGAAGTTGGTAGGAGGCCTTGCTGTAGGCTTCCTGATGGGAGGGACTGGTGCCTGCCCACTGGTAGGTGGGGCTGATTCCTATCTCTGATGGGTGGGGCTTTGCCTCTGGGTGAGAATAGAGTTGGCTGTGTGCCTGGGGGGCAGTCTTTAGGCCACCTGTTTATTTATTGATGGGTGGGGCTGTGATCCCACCTGCATTATTGTTTGGCTTGGGGATTCTCAGCCTTGATGGGTGGGGCCAGATTTTCCCAAAATGGCCACCTCCAGAGAAATGCAGGCTGATGGTTATTCCCGAGAGCTTTGCCTCCCTTGTCCTTCCCTCACAACGAGTCACCGCTACCCCCTCTTTTCCCAGGAGATCCTCCAGGAACTGTAGTCAGGTCTGACCCATATTGCTGTGGAGACTTTGCTTTGCCCTGGGACCCAGTGCATGTGAAAGTCTGTGAGCACCTTTCGAGAATGGCGTCTCCATTTCTCCCAGTTGCATGGAGCTCCTTTGCACAAGCCCCACTGGCCTTCAATGCCAGATGCTCTGGGGTCTCTTTCTCCCACTGCAAGATCCCCAGGCTTGGAGACTTGACGTGTGGCTCAGAACACTCACTCTGTGATACAGTTACTTTCCAGTCTGTGGTCATCCCACCAAGGAGGTATGGGGTTGCTTATATCGTGTAATCGCCCCTCCTACCTCTTGATGTGGCCTCTTTGTCTTCTGGAGTAGGATATCTTTTTGAAAGTTTCCAGTCCATTTGGTTGAAGGTTATTCAGCATTTGGTTGTAATTTTGTTTTTACGAGAGAAGTTGAGCTCCAGTCCTTCTATTCTGCCATCTTAATCCTATCTCTCTGCTATCTTATGCTCTTTCTCTGAAACTTAGGGCAGATCTAAAAGCTTGATTAGTACTTGAAATCAGTGGACCTTTCTAGAAGATGACTGTGTCTTTAATCATAAATTTTTTTTGACAAAATATTTTTATGATTGATTTTAGGCCTTTTGTGATTCTTACTAGTTGAGAGTATATTATAAGATTTTTTGATTTTTTTTAGTGTGGCTTTGTTTTTCCTTCCTATTTTTATCTCTGTGATAAGGAGTGTATAGAGTTTTAAGAGGCAGGTGTGTATATTTGTGTGCAAGTGTGTGTAATAACACTTCTACTGTTTTATAATGTTAAATTCACTCACTCTTTATAGTTAAAATATTTTTAGGTTTTATGTCAATGCGACAGTGGTATCTTTCTAAAATAAATTTATTTAAATGAGTAAGAATAATATCTGACCTTTTGAAATTTAAGTTTTTTGAAGTTATTTTTAAAATTTTCAGAGTGGGTATAAGAGTTCAGATTTGTTTCTATACTCTTAAATAAATGTCATTATTATTTTAGGTTAGCTTCTTCAGTCATATTCTGAGGTTTTGAATACTGCAGACTACTAAATAGCACCTAATTGATTTTTTTATAAACTAATTTAAAATATTATGCATTTATATTATCTGGTCCTTTACTGAAGCTAGCTGATTTCACTAGAAAATACTGGGGATTTATATTTGGAGACTTGGGGCCACAAGTAATTAAGTACATGAGTAAATATAGGTTTATTGCATATTTATCCAGAACAAGGGGGTTGGGAGTGGTTAAGGTAGTAATGTCAGAACTCTGGTCTGGCTTCTCTGTGAGTCTCTTGGCTGCTTTCTCCTCTTGGTAAAGAGATGACCATTGCATCCTGTACTCAAGACAGATCACCAGAGAAGGTGATACTCCGCCTGTACATTTCCTTCTTTTTTTTTTAATGGAGCAAAAACGTCTTTTCCAGAATCTCCACAAAACTGCCCCTGAGGTTTCCTTCGTTACAAGGCAATGCTAAACAAATTTACCAGCAGAGATAGAATGGGATTAGCTTTTTTATTTAGAGCATTGTTATCTTTTCACCTGCTGGGTCTGCCCGGTTGAGAGGAGACTCATCACCATTCCATATCTGGGGGAAATCATTTTCAGGAAGCAATAAAGGGGAAATAGTTGTTTGGATAGATTACCTAATAGAAGATTTTTGATTACCTAAAAATAATTGAAATAGCAAGCTTTTAGAAAAATAAATCACTTGGATGTGGAGGAAGCACTGTAAATCAGAAAGGTAAAACAGTCAAAAATTTCAAGGCAGATTGGTATATGTGGTAACAACTGGAACAGAAGTTGAAAGACCTAAGTGCTTGTGTCTGCTTATCCTTATTAGTTAGCTATGGTTTGTGAACAAATCTGTTTTTAACTTATTAGGACTTAGTTTTCTTTTGTTGCAAAAGTGTGGGGTTACATTAATCGCTTTCATGGCGTTTTCACATCCCACATTTGGGATGCTCTACAAATTCCCAGTGACCTTGAATAATCTCCTGTTTTTGCCCAGAAGGTTTCATTTGTATTTCCAAGTTTATGTGGCCAGAATAATAATAATAATTAAATGCCTTCCCCTAGAATTTATCAGAACTTAATGCCATGTTTTGAATCCCAAATAATTTGATTTGAAATATTAATAGCACATTTCAGAGGAAAGGTCTGATTTTATTAGAAAATTTCCTGCAAGTAGAATTTTTTTTTTTCAATCCAGAGTGATAGAAATTGGTGTTAATTATAGACTTTTATTTCAGAGACAGTGGTATTCCTAAACCTTTTTATGTTACTTGCTTTAACTCTTACAACAGTCTTGTAAAGTTGGTATGTTAACATTTCCATTGAACTAATAGGTGACAGAGTTAAAACTCAGAAAATGTATAGCAGAACATGAATTTGAAAATATGTAGACTTGATATAAACTGGGGAAATAAAAAAGTAAATTGGAAAGAAATATTTTTCTTTTGTCAAATAGTACCATAAAGTAATCATGGTTTAAAAAGAGGATGAGTTCCCTGGTGGCTTAGCAGTTAAGGACTTTTCACTGCTAGGGCTTGTTGTCATTACTGTGGCTTGGATTTTGATCCCTGGCCTGGGAACTTCTTCATGCTGCAGGTGTGCCCCCCGCCCCCAGCAAATGTCATTTGAAGTAGTATCAAACTAGGGGTGATTATAATGCAGCCAAGACTGTTTTAGTATTCAAAACAGAGAAAGTCTTAGATTTTGACTTCTGGGACTGTGACCCTTTTTAAACTCAAAAGAGTTTAAGAGCTAGTTAGTAGATCTTGCCTGTATCATATAAACTTGATAATTTTGAAAATGTTACTTTGTGTATTTTACACAAGTTTCTGAATGGTTTCTGAATTTAGATGTACTTTTTCATTCAAAATATTTTGGGATTGATTTTGCCAAAGTGATCTTCAAAAGTATTACCGTCTTTTTTTTTTTTTTGGTCTTTTTGCCTTTTCTAGGGCCGTGCTCGCGGCATGTGGAGGTTCCCAGACTAGGCCTCTAATCAGAGCTATAGCTGCTGGCCTACACCACAGCCACAGCAATGCAGGATCCGAGCCACGTCTGCGACCTACACCACAGCTCATGGCAACGCTGGAATGTTAACCCACTGAGCAAAGCCAGGGATCGAACCTGCAACCTCATGGTTCCTAGTCGGATTTGTTAACCACTGAGCCACGATGGGAACTCCTACCATCTTTTCTCTCTTTTTTTTTGCTTTTTAGGGCCGTACCTGCGGCATATGGAGGTTACCAGGCTAGGCGTCTAATCATAGCTGCAGCTGCCGGGCTACATCACAACAGCAGCAACGCCAGATCCAAGCCACATCTGTGACCTACACCACAACTCACAGCAACGCCACATCCTTAACCCACTGAACAAGGCCAGAGACCCAACCTTCAACCTCGTGGTTCGTAGTCGGATTTGTTTCCGCTGCACCACAATGGGAACTCCCAAAATTATTAACATCTTTTAAGCTTTCAAAAATATCTTTTTGGATCATTGAAATGATAATGCTTTTACTTTGTCAGATGAAGTGTTTGGGAAATATATACATATACATATATGTGCGTATATCACCTCTTTACTCAGTTACTTGAGTTTATGTGCACTCTGTCCTCAAATACATGGTTTTCTGTAGCTACTCACAGAAATTCTTTTTGGAGCCCACAAACCTCTAGCCCCATCTAGCCCACCCAATTCCCATGGTGTGAAAGGGAGAGGAAGTAGAGGAGAACCAGCTTGGCTTCCACCCAGGAGAGGGCTGCCCTGTTTTTTCTTCATTCCTGTAAATGGTACCTCCCCTCTGCTCTTGTCAGTGCTTCTATGTCAGCCTAGGATATTTACAGTTTCTTCACCAATGTTGAGGTTCCCTCCAATATCCACAAATAAACATGTGTTCCGTGTCATTGTGACTAAATGGCGGTTATTGGTGGTCCTGAAACAAGAGGTTTTGGCCAATGAAACTAGCTATTTCTGCAGCTAGCAACTGACAGTAACTTACTTTTGTATTCCGTTCATTGTTTTTTATTTAGCATATATGTTTCTACATTTTTTTTTCTTTTTTTAAAATTTTTCTTTTTAGGGCCACACCTGTTCATGGGCTAGGGGTTGAATCAGAGCTGTAGCTGTGGCCTACACCACAGCCACAGCAACACTGCATTTGAGTCATATCCACAACCTACGCCACAGCTTGCAGCAATGGCAGATCTTTAACCCAGTCAACAGTTCCAGTGATCAAACCTGCATCCTCATGGACACTAGTTGAGTTTGTAACCTGCTGAGCCACAACAGGAACTCCTCCATCCTTTTTTCATCTCCAGTATATTTGGGGAATCAGTCCATACCAGCTAGAGAGAGCTTCCTTATTTTTCTTTATAGTCATATAGTTTTATACTCATGTTAATAACAATTTATTTAAACTGTCCCCCTCTTGCAGGGCATTTGTTTTTTTTGTTTTTTTGTTTAGTCTTGCTAATTGGTAATAAATGAGATGTTTTCACCAAATAAAAATTCTGATGGGCAAGTAAAAATTTCTGAATGTTTGTGTTCTTTATGAATTATTTTAAATATATTATCAACTTCCCAAATAGGTTTAATGTCCTCTAAGTTCTTTATTTGAAACAATTTTAGTGCAGATGTATATATAAATAGGTAGTAGGTAAATAATGATAGTTACATAGTATAGCAAAAATGTTGTAAATTATGTACTGTTTTTCAGATTGAGCTGAATTTACCAATTGGTCTGATACATCTCAGGTAGCACCTCAGCCTGTTTTTACTGCATGTAATTGACATGCAGTAAATTGCATATATTTAAAGTGTATGATTTTGTAAATTTCAACCTATGTGTACACCTATGAAACCATCACCACAGTCAAGATCGTTAACATTCCCACCATTCCCAAAAGATTCCATTTGCCTCCAACCTCTGATCTGCTTTGTGTCACTGGAATTAATTTGAACTTTCCAGAACTTTATATAAATGGAATCATACAACACATCCTTCTTTTGGCTAGCTCTTTTCACCCAGCATAATTATTTTGACATTGACACATGTTGTGGCATGTATTAATAGTTCATCACTTTCTGTTGCTGAGTAGTATTCCATTGTATTGATATACACAGTTTATCCACTCACTTGTTGATAGCATTTGAGTTGTTTTTTTTTTTTTTTTTTCATCTATTGCATATAAAACTGTTGTAAAGGTATGTCTACAGGTGTTTGTATGACCATATGCTTTCTTTTCTGTTGGGTAAATATCTAGTAGTGGAGTGGCTGGACCATATGATAGGTATATGTTTAACTGTTTTTAAAGAAACTGCCAGCTATTTCTCCATTGGTTGTACCATTATACAGTCCCACCAATGGGTTATGAAAATTCTAGTTTTTTTCTGCATCCTACCAATATTTGGTATGATCAGTCTTTTCTAATCTTAAACATTCTAATAGATGAGTATCTCACTGTCATTTTAGTTTCCATTTCTGAGAAAACTGGTGACTTTGAGCATCTTTTCATTGCGTCTTGGCCATCTTTATATCGTTTGTGAAATGCCTTTTCATATGTTTTTGCTAGTTTTTATTGGACTGTTTTCTTACTCTTGAGATTTTTGTTTGTTTTGTTTTTTTGTTTGGCCATGCCCATGGTGTGTGGAATTTCCTGGGCAAGGGTTTGAACCTGCACTGCAATTGCAACCTGTGATAACACTGGATCCTTAACCCTCTGCACCACAAGGGAACACCCTCTTACTCTTGAGTTTTGAGAGCTCCTTATATGTTCTGGATACAAATCTTCGATTTGTGGCTATGTTTTCATTCTCTTAAGAGTTTGGGGGAGCAGAAGTTTAAAACGTTGACCATGTCCAGTTTATCAGTTTGTTCCTTTTTTTCGATTTTGGTTTTGGTGTGATATGTCTAAAAAAAAAATCTCTTATCTTACTGTCACAGACTTTTTCATCTAGAAGTTTATAGTTTTAAATTTCACATTTAGATCTAGAGTCTATTTTGAGTTAATAATTGCATTGTAGTACAAAGTGTATGTCAGAGCTCACTTATATATATATATGGATATATCCACTTGTTAAAATATTGTTGTAAAGACTGTACTTCACTGAATTGCCTTTGCATTTTTATCAGTGTCAGTTGTACATATATATATGGTTCTATGTATAGACTTGATTATGTTCCATTGATTGTATTTGTCTGGCTTAATGCCAGTACCACACTGTTATGGTAGTTTATAATAAGTCTTGAAATCACCAACTTTTTTCTTTTTCAAAATTGTTTTGGCTATTCTGGGTCCTTTGGCTTTTGATGTGAATTTTAGAATCATCTTGTCAGTTTCTAGGAGATAAAAAAGGAATTGGGACTGTGCTGATCTGTAGATCAACTTGGTAGAAATATAACATGTTAGCAACATTGAATTTTCTAACCTATGAGCAAATTATAGCTCTTCATTTATTTAGGTCATTTTAAAATTTTCTCAGCAAATTTTATATAGTTTTACTTTCACAGCTTTTGTCACATTTATCCATGTTTTATAAATTTTGTTCCTACTGTAAATGTTATTTAGTTTCAGAACAGACTAATTATTGTCAACTCCTGAGGTAAGGTTTTCTTGAGTAGTCTACTCAAGACTCCTAGCCTGGCTGATAGGAGCAGGACACTGTTGCCTCCAGCTTGGCAAAAATTGGTGTTCTGTTGGTGGTGGTGGTGGTGGTGGTGGTGTGTGTGTGTGTGTGTGTGTGTGAGAGAGAGAGAGAGAGAGAGGAGAGAGGAGAGAGAGAGAGAGAGAGAGGGAATTTATATATTGCAGTAATTTGTGGCCCTTGAAGAGGGCCAAAGTATATAAGTCAAATATACAGTGGTATTAGAATTTCATGGGGGCAGTTAGGGGAAAAAAATCTAAAAAGGCTCTTGGGTCAGGGTGATGAAGGAAAAAAGGTTGAGAAATAATGCTTTTGTAATTTTGAATGGTTTCTTTCAGCATCCTTTCTCCTGTGGTATTCTTACATACATGTGCTGCTCAGTACTTAGTGGATATTTTGCAGGTCTCCAGGGTTCTCTCCTTGTAGCATCCTCCCAACAGTGTTCCTGTCCTGAGAATTCCAGCCCTGTTTTCTCGCAAGACTGTCAGCTCTGTCTCTTCAACTCAGGGAAATATGCCTATTAAAAATTTATATAGGAGTTCCTGTCGTGGCACAGTGGAAACAAATCTGACTAGAAACCATAAGGTTGTGGGTTCAATCCCTGGCCTTGCTCAGTGGGTTAAGGATCTGGCGTTGCCGTGAGCTGTGGTGTAGTTTGCAGACATGGCTTGGATCTGGCATTGCTGACGGCTCTGGCATAGGC
>PVHT021183699.1:3518378-3536951 GCA_004024745.2 Catagonus wagneri | reverse complement strand
TTGTTTTTGTTTTGTGAAAAGGCGATAAGCCTTAGCCTAGGAGTATCTGATTAGTGCTAAATTTGAAAAGAGGGTAAGTTCAGTATTTAGAAGAGGATGCTCTGCAGACTTGTCCTTATAAGGTTACTACTGATAAAGCAATGTCTAGATTACAACATGAATGAATACTAGATTCAAAACTTCCTAATAAAATTTGCCTTGGGGCAAGAATCATGTCTTCCTTTTTGTAAGATAGTTAGCACTAGGGAGGGATTTTAGAGACCTAGTAGTTAAATCATCTGTTACAGATGAGGCAAAACTAAGAACCCTAGAGTTTATTTGATTTCATCACTTCCATTTAGCAGAGCCTGGTTTTCTTAATGTCCAGTTCAGTTTTGTGTCCATGTTGTCTCCACTGGCTTGTCACCTCTCATTTCTGCCCAGTGGCTTAGTATTATAAAAAACTTCTTAGCCTGTCTCTTATAGCCATAGTATGTATACAAGCCCTTAGTAAATACTTGCTAGCCTAATTTGATATAATTTAGCATATTGGTTTATTCCCTTGACAAATGTTCTATTTCTATGTTGGGTACTTTGGAAACTTGCTGTTCTTCATGCTCTTTGCTGACTCAGAGTATCATTTGTGCCCTCATTGTGTTCAACTCCCTTGGCCTCATCTTTAGTGCCCTTTCATTCTGCAGGTTGCAGCTTCTGTTACACAGAACTCAAAGATGCCCCACAAATTCTCATTCTCTGGTGTATGTATCCTGAAAGGATGGCACTCCTGGATTTATTTATGACATCTGGCACATTTGACCTTAGGAAAGCGTAATTAGCTGGATGGGCCTACCTAATTAACTCTTTAAGTCTGGATCTAGAATCAGAAGCAAAGAGAGTAAGGAATATTATGTCAGACAGATTCTCTGTTGCTGTCTGTCTTTAAGAATGGAGGGGATCATATGCCCAGGACTGCCAGAGGGACCCTTCTGGCTGACAGGAAGGAAAATTGGAGCCTCCATCTCACAGCCACAAGGAACCAAATTTTGCTTGGTTGAGCCTAGAAGTGAATTCTTTCATGGGCCTCTTGTTGCGAACATAGTCTGTGGACACCTTGGTTTCAGCTTTACGAGAGACCCTGAGCAGAGAACCCAGCCACCACCAAACCTGGGCTTGTGCTCTACAGAACTGTGAGCTAATAAGTGCCTGTTCCTTTAAGCTGCTGTGCTTATGGGAATTTGTTATATATCAGTAGAAAAATAATAGAAGGCTTCTGGAACACCTTTCCTGGTCCTCCAACTAGTATTATGTCAGCCTAATAGATGCCTGTAGCAGTCTTAACTTCTCCTTTGTAACACTCCTGTTAATTGACTTGTGCCATATTCTGTAACTCTTCTGAAGATAGGGACCTTGTTTGAATTATGTGTATTTATACCCAGTATAGTCATTCCTCAATATCCCTGGAGGATTAAACCAGAATCTTTGGATGCTCAACTAGTCCCTTATTCAAAATGGTGTCATTCTTGATGTTTGTATAACCCATCCTCCTGACACTTTAAATTATCTCTAGATGACTTGTAATGTCTGATACAATGTAAGTAGTTGCTGACCTGGGACAAATGCAGGTTTTGCTTTTTTGGTGACTTTGTAGAACTTTTTTTTTTCTTAAGTATTTTTAATCCATGGATATAGAGGGCCAACTGAGTAGTAGCCATTTAAAAAGAATTAGAAATGAATGAATAAAAACCGGATGTAGTCTCTGCTTTAGCAGGTTGTAATCTAAAGTATTGGGCTGTGCTGTTTGTGTTTGTGTTGAGGGTGTGCTGGTTTTGGTTTTGTTGGTGGGAGAAGTCTGCTGTCAGCTGCCCAAGTGCAATTAGGCTAAAACTGGCTTCTTTCCACAGTCCCATCAGTACTCATTTAGATAATTCAAATCGTTGTTACAGGAAGGGCGAATTCTTTAAAACAAAATAACGTGCACTTGACAGGCAAACAAAGGCAATATTCTTGTATGAAATAATAACTGTATTTGCATTTTTCTGCTGATGGCCTGTCAGAGTACTTACTTTAAAAGGACAGTTGAAGGTGGACCTGTTCTACTCTTTTTTCTTGCGAAGGATACTGAATCCCGCATCTTGCCTTCAGTGCCCAGGAATGGAAGTTGGTTCTTAGGGAGGACATTTAATAAAGTTCTTAGCATTAGAGTTTTGCTGACAGCCTTGAAAGCAGCATTATTGTTGTGTTACAAGTCTAAATCATTATCAGTAAAAAAAAAAAAAGTAACATTTGCAGTATTACGGAAAATGGCACAAAATCAATAAGGAAATAATAGAAACGTCACAGGTGGAGAGGGGATTGTGGGATGGCATTCAATGTTAAGAACTGGTTGATAGGCGTTCCCATTATGACACAGCAGTTAATGAATCCAGCTAGGATCCATGAGGTTGCAGGTTCGATTCCTGGCCTTGCTCAGTGGGTTAACGATCCGGCGTTACTGTGAGCTGTGGTGTAGGTCACAGATGCGGCTTGGATCCGGCATGGCTTTGTTTGTGGCATAGGCCAGCAGCTGTAGCTCCGATGTGACTCCTAGCCTGGCAACCTCCATATGCCGCGGGTGCAGCCCTAAAAAGCGCACGCGTGCACACACACACGAACTGGTTAATAAGCCAAGGTTATAGCTTTTTGATAACAGGGAGTTCAGTTTTCATTCAGATCATGCTGTCAAAACAGTGGCACACATAAACAAGTCCAGAATAGCTGATACACTGATAATTTTGTATAAACCAAAATGTCTTTTAATAGCCAGAGTCAGATTTAGGAAAGGAATCTTCTTGTCCCATCCCATCCCAAATCATGTCATCACAAATAAAATATTTTAGGTAATAGTGTTAGGTAGTTTTTGATCATCTGCTATTAAAGTGAAATGATTTAATTGAGTAGATCACTTAATGAGTATTTTTTTTTATAAAATTACAGTAACAAAACTAAGAATTTTTTTCATATCTTACTGTAATTGAGTAAAACATGTAAATTGTGTCTTTTAAACTAATGTAGCATTTTTTCTTAGCAGTGTTTCCTAGAGAAGGAATGATTTGAATATTATCCAAGTGACTTGAAGCATCTTCTCTTGTACTATCTCAAAAAGTAATAAATTATTCATTTTAGAATATATTTGTCTTTGTATATGAGAAGAAAATTAGTTACAAAGTGATACATGTCAAGCTTTTAATCATTAGTTTGGAAGATAGATATGTACATTGAAGGTGTCTCTGTTCATAATTCCCTTGTAGACCCAAATTGGTGGTTGGGGGAAGGGCACGTATTAGGGTGAGTGGCTTTCTTTTCCAGTTTTCAGGAGAACAAAATTTGACAACCCCACAAAGGAAGCTACTTTTCTTAAGCTGAAATATCATGTCAGAGCCTGTCTTCTGTCAGTTTTTTGATGCACTTTTCCTCTTAGTTCAAATGTGTTTTAATTGATATTTTGAAAGAATGATTAAGCATGTCTGACTTTTCTCCTTTCTTTTAATCTTTTTAAAATTGTGAGCTATAACTCACAATATGTAAAGCAATTATAGACTATGATGAATAATTTAAATGTAATCACTACCCAGATCAGAAACAGAACATTGCTAGCACCTCACAGGTACCTTTTGTGCCCACTTTTGTGATCAGAGTTATTTCCTCCTACCCTACAATGTAACCAGTAATCTGACTTTTGTTATACTCTCTTTCTTAGTTTTCTTTTATAGTTTTACCACCTAGTTATTCCTCACTAAGCAGTCTGACTTAATTGTGCATACTTAATTAAATGAATCATACAATATATATTTTTTGCACAAGCTATCTTATTTTAAAATGTTACCTGTGTTATGTGTTGTTAAAGATTATTCATAGTATTTCACTGATTGTATACATCTTACTTTATCCTTTATTATACTGTTGATGATAGTTAGGTGTTTCTAGTTTTTGCCTGTTGTAAACAATGCAGCTGTTCACAGCGTGTTTTCTGTTCCTCATCATCATGTATTTCTATAAGGTATATGTGTAGGCATAGAATTTCAGGCATGTAAGGCTATACATATAGTCAACTTGATAGACAATGCCATGTTCTTTTTTTAAAAATTTTTTTATTATATACAATGTTCTGTCCATTTCTGCTGTACAGCAAAGTGACCCAGTTTTACACACACACACACACACACACACACAGTTTTTCTCAACATTATGTTCTATCCATCACAAGTGACTAGATATATTTCCCTGTGCTATACAGCAGTATCTTATTGCTTATCTGTTCCAAATGCTATAGTTTGCATCTGCTAACCCCAGACTCCCACTCGATTCCCTCCCCCTTGGCAACCACAAGTCTGTTCTCCATGTCCATGAGTTTCTTTTCTGTAGATAGGTTCATTTATCATTATATTAGATTCCAAATATAAGTTATATGGTTCTCTTCCTGACTGCCTTCACTTAGTATGAGAGTCTCTAGTTCCATCCATGTTGCTGTAAATGGCATTGTTTTATTCTTTTTTTATGGCTGAGTAGTATTTCCATCTTGTGTATGTACCACATCTTCTTAATCCATTCATCTGTGGATGGACATTGAGGTTGTTTCCATGTCTTGGCTATTGTGAATATGCTGCAGTGAAAGTTTTTTCAGTGTATCTTTTTCACTAAAAGTTTTGTCCAGGAGTAGGGATTGCTGGATCATATGGTAATTCTACATTTAGTTTTCTGAGGTACATCCATACTGTTTTCCAGTGGTTGTACCAAGAGGGAAGGAGGGTTCCCATCAATGGTGAAGGAGGGTTCCCTTCTCTCCACACCTTCTCCAGCATTTGTAGTTTGTAGACTTACTAATGGTGGCCATTTTAACTGGTTTAAAGTGATACCTCATTATAGTTTTGATTTGCATTTCTCTAATAATTAGTGATATTGAGCATTTTTTTATGGGACTGGTGGCCATCTGTATGTTTTCTTGGAAAAATGTCTATTCAGGTCTTCTGCCCATTTTTCAATTTTGTTGTTTGTATTTTTGCTGTTGAGTTTATGAGTTGTTTGTATATTTTGGAAATTAAGCCCTTGTTGGTTGTATTGTATGCAGCTGTTTTCTCCCTTTCCGTAGGTTGTCTCTTTGTGTTTTTTGTTTGTTTTTGTTTGTTCGTTTTATGATTTCCTTTGCTGTTTCAAAAGTTTGTAAGTTTGATTAGGTCCTACTGGTTTATTTTTGTTTTTATTTCTATTGTTTTGGGAGACTGACCTAAGAAAAGGTTTGTATGGTTGGTGTTAGAGAATGTTTTACCTGTGCTACCTTCTAGGAGTTTTATGATGTCATGTCCATTATGTTAAAGCCTCTAAGCCATTTTGAGTTTATTTTTCTGAATGGTGTGAGGGTGTGTTCTAGTCTCACTGATTTATATGAAGCTGTTCACTTTTCCCAGCACCACTTACTGAAAAGACTGTCTTTTTCCCATTTTATATTCTTGCCTCCTTTGTTGAAGATTAATTGACAGTAGGTGTCTGGGTTTATTTCTGGATTCTGTATTCTGTTCCATTGATCTGTCTGTTTTTGTATTAGTACCACACTGTCTTAATTATTATAGCTTTGTAATATTGTCTGAAGTCTGGGATGGTTATGCCTCCTGCTTAGTTTTTATTCCTCAGTTTTGCTTTGGTTATTTTGGGTTTTTTATGGTTCCATATAAATTTTTAGATTGTTTGTTATAGTTCTGTGAAAAATGTCATGGGTAATTTGATAGGGACTGCATTGAATCTGTAGATTGCTTTAGGTAGTATGGCCATTTTTACAGTATTAATTTTCTCTGCCTAGGAATGTGGAATATCTTTCCATTTTTTTGAATCCTCTTTAATTTCCTTGATTAGTGTTTTATAGTTCTCAGCATTTTAATCTGTCACCTTCTTAGGTTTATTCTTAGGTATTTAATTTCTAGGGCTATGATTTTAAAAGGTATTTTTATATTCCTTTTCTAATATTTCATTGTTAGTATAAGAAATGCAACCAATTTCCTTTTTTTTCCTGTTTCTCTTTCCCTCTTTATTTCCTTTTTTTAATTACTCAGTGAATTTTATTACAATTATAGTTGTACAACAATCATCACAACCAAATTTTATAGCATTTCCATCCCAAACCCTCAGTGCATCCCCCACCCGCTAACCTGTCTCATTTGAAGCCGTAAGCTTTTTGAAGTCTGTGAGTCAGTTTCTGTTCTGCAAAGAAGTTCATTGTGTCCTTTTTTTTAGAATCTACATGTAAATGATAGCATTTGATGTTGGTGTCTCATTGTCTGATTTCACTTTAGCATGGTAATTTCTGGGTCCATCCACATTGCTGCAAATGCCATTACTTCTTTCCTTTTAGTAGCTGAGTAATATTCTATTGTGTTTGTGTACCACATCTTCTTTATCCACTCCTCTGTTGATGGACATTTAGGTTGTCTCCATGTCTTGGCTATTGAATAGAGTGCTGCAATGAACATTGGAGTACATATGTCTTTTCAAGTCATGGTTTTCTCTGGATAGATGCCCAGGAGTGGGATTGCTGGATCAAACGGTAATTCAATTTTTAGTTTTCTGAGGAATCTCCATACTGTTTTCCACAGTGGATGTGCAAATTTACATTCCCCCCAATGGTGTAATAGGGTTCCTTTTTCTTCACACCCTCTCCAGCACTTATTGTTTATAGACGTTTTGATGATGGCCATTCTGGGTGGTGTAAGGTGGTACCTCATAGTGATTTTGATTTGCATTTCTTTAATAATGAGTGATGTTGAACATCTTTTCCTGTGTTTTTTGGCCATCTGTATGTCTTCTTTGGAGAATTGTCTCTTCAGCTCTTCTGCCCATTTTTTACTGGGGTTGGTTTTTTTTTTTTTTTTTTTGTATTGAGCTGCAGAAGGTGTTTATAAATTTTGGAAATTAGCCCCTTGTCAGTTATTTCATTTACAAATGTTTTCTCCTATTCTGTGGGTTGTCTTTTCGTTTTGTTTATAGATCTCCTTTCTGTGCAGAAACTTTTAAGTTTAATTAGGTCCCATTGGTTTATTTTTGTTTTTATTTCATTACTCTTAGAGGTGGATCTGAGAAGATATTGCTGTCATTTATGTTGAAGAGTGGCCTGTGTTTTTCTCTAAGAGTTTTATAGTATCTGATCTTAGATCTGGGTCTTTAATCCATTTTGAGTTTATGTTTATGCATGGTGTTAGGAAGTGTTCTAATTTCATTTTTTTACATGTGGCTGTCCAGTTTTCTCATCACCACTTATTGAACAGGCTGTCTTTTCTAGAAGTGCAACCAATTTCTGAATGTTAATTTGCATCCTGCTGAATTCGTTGATCAGTTTGAGTAGTTTCTGTGTGGAGTCCTTTGGGTTTTCTATGTATAGTATAATGTCATCTGCATAAAGTGACAATTTTACCTCTTCTCTTCCAATTTGTGTACCTTTTACTTGTTTGTCTGATTGCTGTGGCTAGGACTTCCAATACTTTGTTGACTAAAAGTGGCATCCTTGTCTTGTTCGAGGGTTTAGCAGAAAGGCTTTCAGCTTTTCTTCGTTGAATATTATATTTGCTGTGGGTTTGTTATAAGTGGCTTTGATTATGTTATATTCCCTCTGTACCCACTTTGTTAAGAGTTTTTTTCCTGAATGGATGTTGGACTTTGTCAAATGCTTTTTCCATATCTATGATCATGTGGTTTATGACTTAGCTTTCATTAATGTGGTATATGATGTTGATTGATTCACATATGTGGAACCTTTCTTGTGAACTTGGGATGTATGCCACTTGGTTGTGGTGTATGATGTTTTTTATATGTTGTTGGATTCAGTTAGCTAAAATTTTTTTGAGAATTTTTGCATCTCTGTTCATCAAAGATACTGGCCTATAATTTTCTTGTTTGGTAGTACCTTTGGTTTTGGTATTAGGGTGATGGTGGCTTCATAGAGTTTCTTTGGGATTATTCGTTCTTCTTCAGCCTTTTGGAAAAGTTTAAGAAGGATGGGTATAAGTTCTTCTTTGTATGTTTGGTAGAATTCTTCTGTGAAGGTATCTGGTCCTGGACTTTTGTTTGTAGGCAGTGTTTTTAATGACATACTCAGTTTTATTTCTAACTTCTTTGTTCAGTTTTCTTGGGCTATATGTCTTGAAAAAGTTGTCCGTTTCTTCTAGGTTGTTAAATTTGTTGGCATGTAAGTATTCATAGTATTCTTACTTTTTTGTGTGTTTCTGCAGTATCTGTTGAGATTTATCCATTTTCATTTCTTATTTTCTTTACTTGAGTTCTTTTTTTCCTCTTCTTGGTAAGTCTGGCCAGAGATTTGTCAATTTTGTTATGCTTTCAAAGAACCAGTTCTTGGCTTCATTGATTTTTTTACTCTTGTTTTATTAATCTATTTTAATTGATTTCCTCTCTGATCTTTTATGATTTCCTTCTTTCTGCTGACTTTGGGTTTTGTTTGTTCTTCTTTAATTCTTTTAGGTGGTAGGTTAAGTTGTTGATTTGAGATTTTTCTTCTTTCCTGAGGCAGCCCTGTATCGCTATGAACTTCCCTCTAAGCACTGCTTTTGCAGCATCTCATAGATTTTGAATGGTTGCGTTTTCATTATCATTTGTCTCTAGGTGTTTTTTGATTTCCCTTTTTATTTTCTCATTGATCTGATTTTTTAGTAGCATGTTGTTTAGTCTCCATGTAGTCCGTTTTTTCTCATTTCTTTTCCTGTGGTTGATTTCTAGTTTCATGCCATTGTGGTCAGAGAAGATACTTGAAATAATTTCTCTACTCTTAAATTTGTTGAGGTTAGTTTTGTGCCCCAGTATGTAGTCCTTGAGAATGTTCCATGTGCACTTGAGAAGAAGGTATATTCTGATTTTTTTGGATATCATGTCCTGAAAATGTCACTTAAGTCTAACTTTTCTATTGTGTCATTTAGGATCTCTGTTGCCTTACGGATTTTCTGTCTAGAGGATCTGTCCATTGATGTGAGTAGGGTGTTAGAGTCCCCTGCTGTGGTTGTATTCCCATCCATTTCTCCTTTTACATTTATTAGTATTTGTAGTGTGTATTTGGGTGCTCCTGCATTAGGGGCATATATGTTGATAAGTGTAATATCCTCTTCTTGAACGGATCCTTTTATCATTAAATAGTGTCCTTCTTTGTCTTTCTTTATAGCCTTTGTTTTAAAGTCTGTTTTGTCTGATGTGAGTATTGCAACTCCTGTTTTCCTTTCTTTTCCATCCGCATGAGATATCTTTTTCCATCCTCTCACTTTCAATTTATATGTGTCCTTTGCCCTAAGGTGAGTCTCTTGTAGGCAACATATTGTAGGCTCTTGTTTTTTTTTTTCCCAGTCTGCTACTCAGTGTCTTTTGATTGGAGCATTCAGTCCATTCACATTTAAGGTAGTTATTGATAAATATTTATTTATTGCTATTTCAAACCTTGTTTCCCAGTTGATTCTATGTTTCTCCTTTGTTCCTTTTTTTTTTTTTTTTTTTTTTTTTTTTTTTTTTTTTTTTTTTTTTTTTTTTTTTTTTTTTTTTTTTTTTTTTTTTTTTTTTTTTTTTTTTTTTTTTTTTTTTTTTGGTTGTATGATTTCCTTTTATTTTATGCTTGTGTCCTCTTCTTTTTTAGTTTTTGTGAATGTATTAATTTGGTTTTGATGTGTGGTCATTCTGTTTTTCAAGTATGTTAATCCCTGCCTACATCTGCTTGTTTTAGCCTGATAGTCATATATGCTTAAATACATTCTAGAAAGAGATAGTTTAGATTTTCTTACTTTCCTGCTGCACAGTTTCTGATTTTGATGTCTTTTTAATGTCTTCATGTTTATCCTTTTGCTGTTCCTTGTGTTTATCATCATTTTACAATAGATTTTTTTGGTTCTGTATACGAGCTTATTTAAGTGATTGTTTTCCAAATTGTGATTTCCTCCATCCAGTTTCCTCTTACTTTTTTATTTAGAGGAGCCCTTTCAGTATTTCTTTCAGGATGAGTATAGTATTGCTGTAGTCTTTTAGTTTTTGGTTGTTGGAGAAATTGTTTATTTTTCCTTCTATTTTAAATGATATTCCTGCTGGGTAGAGTATTCTAGCTTGCAGATTTTTCCCTTTTAGAATTTTGAATATATCTTGCCACTCTGCAGTGTTTCTATAGAGATAGCTGATAGCCTTTTATGGGGGTTCCCTTTTAATTAACGCTTTGTTTTAACTCTTGCTGCCTTTAGAATCGTCTCTTTAATATTTTCTATTTTTATTATAATATGTCTTAGTATGGGCCTGTCTGCTTCCACTTGTTTGGGGCCCTCTGTGCTTTCTGTATCATGATATCTCTTTCCTTTTGATGTGGAAAGATTTTGGCCATAATTTCTTCAAATATATTTTCAGTCCTCTTTTCTTGTCCTTCTCCTTCTGGAATCCCTATTATGCATAGATTGGCCTGCTTCATATTTTTGCATAAATCTCTTATATTGCTTTCATGTTTTTTCATTTGGTTTTCTGTCTGCTGTCCTGATAGGGTGATTTCCATTATTCTGTTACCCAAGTCAGTTATTCATTCCTCTGCATTATTCATTCTGCCTTTAGTATCTTTATCTCAGCTTTGTCTCTGAAAATGAATTTTCCAATATTTCTTGGCTCCTCCTTGTATTTTCCAGTTCCTTTCTAAAGTAATCTGCATTACTGTTCATATCCACTCTTAATTCCTGCATATTTGCTCTTAGTTTCTTCAGAATTTTCATTATCTCCTTTTTGAATTCTGTGTCTGTTAGACTGCAGAAGTCTGTTTCATTGTTTGCTCCTTTGTGGGACTTCTCTTCTTTTAACCGGGAGTGGTTCCTGAGCTTCATGCTTTGAAATTTGATAAAACAACTACTCTAGTCTTGTAGGGCTATTATATGTGAAAGTGTCTCTCCCTATTTTCTTAGGACTTAACTTTTATTTTTGGCGTGAGGGCTGCTTTTGGTTTGGATGCTTGCTGTCTCTTTGCTCAGTGTGAGCAGGCTGTTATCCCCTTGATAGGTTGCTGCGTGTGCTTCCAGGTGGATGGAGGCAGTGAATGGGGCTATTAGGAAGTGCCTGGTTGCTGGGCCCTTGACTATGAAAGGGCCTGTGGGGAGATGGCACAGGCTGCTCCTACTTGTAGAGCCCTAGGAAGTGGCAGTGATCCTCATGTAGAAGTAGGAGGAGCCCATAGCATTTGGCAGTGGCTGCATCAGGGCGTGTGCATTTCCAGGGGAGTGAGAGCAAAAGCAAGTGGTGCTAGATTGCAGTGCACGCCTCTATGCCGACCTTTGAGGTGACTGGGGCCACAGGTGGTGCCTGTTCATGGACCCCTGACACCATGCCCACCTCTGATGTCAAATGACTGTGGTGGTTTGCCCCTGCCACCTGTAGACCCCTCATGCTTGGCCTGCCCAGGAGGCACCACATTGCCCTTAGCCTATGAAAGAGGCATCCCATTGCCCATAGCAACAGCTAGAGGTGCCTCGCTGCACATAGCCTGCATCAGAGATGCCTGGCCCTCTGAAAGTCCCCATATTCGCAGAGAGAGATATTTCTGTGGCAGTCTGCCCCTCCTCCTGTCACCCTCTCCCACAATGGTGTGTTGCTTCTCCTTTTGGCCCAGACCGCCTTCCTGGTTGTGACGCTCTACTTCCCAGCCTGTGACTCACTGCTTCCTACCCCTTCAGGCTGTCTCCACACAGCCAATCCTGGTTCCCTCCCTGGAACTAACTTGCAGAGCCTGAGTCTCAACGCCTTGTCCCCACCCGAGCATCTTAAGGTATGGTGTCCGGGAGGTGGTACCAATGGTCTAAGCTGCCCTTTCCCCTTTGCCCTGTTTAGTCCATCTGCTTGCTTTTCTGTGTAGCTTTGAGGTCGTTCCACCTTGGCTGATCTCCTCAGCTGGGTTAGGTGGCTTCCCAGGGTGTGGGTTCCTTTCCTCTTTCACAGCCCCCTCTCAGGAGTGCTGGTCCAGTTCTGATTCCTTTTTTTCCCCTCCCTCTCTCTCTTTTTCCCCCTTTTGTTCTATCCAGTTATGTGGAGGGTTTCTTATACTTTTTGGAATTTTAAGGTCTTCTGCCAGGGTTCAGTAGTTGTTCTGTGAGAATCGTTCTATATGAAGATGGGGTTTTTTTTTGATGTCTTTGTGGGAGAAGGTGCATGCCACGTCTTACCAAACTGCCTTCTTGATCCTGCCTGAGAATGCCATGTACCTAAACAGTTTACACTCCTGTCAGCATTGTAGGAGAATTTGTATTGGACCACATTCTTGGTCTTTGCCATACTTCTTTAATTAGCAATTCTGTAGTATGTCGTAGTATCTCATTATTCATAAAATATTAGTTTTGAGGGTTTTTTGATAACGATGTCAAGTAAGTACCTTTTTATGTTTATTATGCATTTATATAGCCTCTTTTTTTTTTTTTTTTGTCTCTTGTCTTTTGTCTTTTTAGGGCCACACCTGTGGTGTATGGAAGTTCCCAGGCTAGGGGTCAATTCAGAGCTGTAGCTGCTGGCTTACACCACCGCTCACAGCAATCCTGGATCCTTAACCCACTGAGCAAAGCCAAGGATTGAACCTACATCCTCATGTATACCAGTAGAGTTCATTAACCACTGAGCCACAATGGGAACTCCATATTGCCTTTCTCATGAAGTGCCTGTTAATTCTTTTGCCCATTTTTCTTTTCATTTTTCTCTTTCCTTTTTACGTTGCAGTAGTTCTTTATATACTCTGAATATGAACCCTTGGTGAGCCATATGTGTTGCAGATACCTTATCCCATTCCAATTTGCCTTTGACTCTTTGTTTATTGTGTCATTGAATATGAGGTCTTAATTTTAATGTAGTCAAATTTTTTAGTAGTTTTCTTTATCATTAATGCTTTTGAGGTTTTGGTACCTTAAGAAATCTTTCCTTAACCTGAGTCATAAAGATATTGTATTTGTTTCTGAGAACTTTATCACTGTCTCCTTTAAATTTAATTCTATAATATACTTGCAGTTAAATTATGCATATAATATGAGGTAATGGGTTTTTTTTACCTTTTCAGAATGGGTACTGAATTGGCCTAACATAATTTATTTTCCTGTATTTTGTTGGGCTGTTTTATTTTTAAATTTTCAAAGTCCTTCCTAAAGGACTTGAATCCAGGTTTTCTGTCAGCTATGTGATTTGCAAATATTTTCTGCCAGTATATGCCTTGTCTTTTTATCTTTACTGTATCTTCCTCGGAGCAAAAGTTTTTCTTTCTTTTTTTGTCTTTTTAGGGCCATATCCACAACATATGTAGGTTCCCAGGCTAGGGGTCCAATCAGAGTTATAGCCACCAGCTTATGCCAGAGCCACAGAGATATGGGATCTGAGCTGCGTCTACGACCTATACCACAGCTCATGGCAACAACAAATCCTTAACCCACTGAGTGAGGCCAGGCCTAACAGATGTTAATCAAGTTTGTTAACTGCTGAGCCATGACAGGAACTCCAAGTTTTTCATTTTGATGAAGTTTAATGAAAAATTTCACAGACTATGCTTTTGATTTCACATCCAAAGACTTTGACCAACCTACATGTTTTCTCATATCTTCTATAAACTTTAAATTTGAGTTATGGCGGATCTGTGATCCTTTTTGAGTTATATTTATTTTAAGTGTTAAGAATAGAGGGATGTTCATTTTTTTTTTGGCATGCAGGTATACAGGAACATTTGTTGAAAAGATTAATTTTATAGTAACTCTTCAAATCGCACAGAGTAACCTCGCCCCCCAGCAGTGTTCTATTCCATCAAAATTGCTTTTACTATTTTAATATCTTTGCCTTTCCACATAGATTTTAGGTTGCTGTGTCTACTATGAAACCTGCTGGGATTTTGATTAGAATTGATTTTAATCTGTATAGATCAAATTGACATCCTAGCAATAGTCTTCCAATTCATGAACATGATATCTTTCTCTGATTAGGTTTTATTTCTTTTATGAGTGTTTTGTAGTTTTTAGCATACAAATATTGCAAATTTTTGTTAGATTCTTAAGCATTTTTTTCTTTTATCCTTTCATATTGTAAATTTAGTCTTTTTGATTTTGATTTACAGTTGTTAATTGCTAATATATAAATATCCAGTTGCTTTTTGTATGTTGACCTTGCATTCAGCAGCTTTTCTAAACTCATTTTAAGATTAAAAAAAAATCCTTGGTATTTTCTCTATAAATGGTACCCCATCTATGAATAAAGACAGTTTTATTTCTCCTTTCCCAATCTGTATGTCTTTTTTTCTTTTTCTTGACTTACTGTACTGACTTGAACTTCAAGTATCAGAATGGATAGAAGGGACAGAAGTAGACAAACTTGCCTTGTTGCTCATCTTAGAAGGAAAGCATTCAGTCTTTTAGTACTAAATAGAGTATTAGCTGTAACTTTTGTAAATACCCTTTATCAGGTTGAGGAAGTCCCCTTTTATGCCTTGTCTGTTGAGAGTTTTTTTAATTAAATCATAAAAGGATGTTTTGTTAAATGTGATCATATGACCCCCCCCATTTAGTCTAAATAGGTTACTTACATTGGTTGTTTCTATTTGAAGGAGATATGATCCCAGAAAAAAAACCCACTTGGTTGTGATGTAATATCCTCCTCATTTATTACTGGACTGAATTTGCTAAATATGTATTTAGTTGAAGGTATTTATGTATTTGTTAATGAGCCATACTAATCTGTGTTTTGTTGTGATATCGTTGCCTGGTTTTGGTATCAGGATAAAAATATGTTGGCTTCATAAAGCGGAACATGTTCCCTTCTCTTCTGCTTCTAGATGATGTGCAAATTGGTATTATTTCTTCCTTAGATGTTTGGTAGAATTTGCCATTGAAATTATCTGGGTTTGAAGTTTTCTTTCTTAGAGTAATTTTTGCCTGTGAATTCAGTTTCTTTAATACCAGTAAGACTATTAGGGTTACCTGGGATTTTTTTCTTTACTAATAATTTTTTTTCTCTTTTAAGGACTCAGTGTTTTCATCTAAATTGTGGGGTTTCAGAGTTCCCGTCATAGCTCAGTGGTTAACAAACCCGACTAGAAACCATGAGGTTGTGAGTTCGTTTCCTGGCCTTACTCGGTGGATTAAGGATCCGGCGCTGCCGTGAGCTGTGGTGTAGGTTACAGACACAGCTCGGATCCCGCGTTGCTGTGGCTCTGGTGTAGGCTGGCGGCTACAGCTACTGTTAGACCTGGGAACCTCCATATGCTGCGGGTGTGGCCCTAGATAAGGCAAAAAAGAGAAAAAAATTAAATAAATTGTGGGGTTTCTATGCCTAAAATTTTTCATAATATTCCCTAAATCATTTTGATGTCTTGAAGGTATGTACCAATAACCCTCTCTTTGATTTCTGATGCCAGTTCTATCTTCATTCTTTTTCTCTCTACCCCGCCTTTTTGGCTGTCCCAAAGCATATGGAGTTTCCTGGGTAGGGATCAGATCTGAGCCACAGTTGCAACCTGTGGCACAGCTGTGGCAACACCTCATCTTTAACCCACTGTGCCTCTCCAGGAATTGAACCTGCATCCTGGAGCTGCAGAGAAGCTGCTGATCCCATTGTGCTGCAGTGAGAACGCCCTGCCTTTCTTCTTTGTCATTCCTGGTAGAGGATTATCCATTTTAATGATCTTTTTGAAGAACCAGATTTGAGATTCATTAATTTTCTCTCTTCTTCCGTTTTCACTTTCATCAGTTTCTATATTTTACTGTTTCTATTCTTCTTGCTTTGTGGTTATTTTATTCTTTTTCTAGTTTAAGTGAAAGCTTAGATTACTAATTTGAGAACTTCTTTTGTAAT
Source organism: Catagonus wagneri (assembly GCA_004024745.2). Classification (NCBI taxonomy): domain Eukaryota; kingdom Metazoa; phylum Chordata; class Mammalia; order Artiodactyla; family Tayassuidae; genus Catagonus; species Catagonus wagneri. The sequence continues at coordinate 3,521,132 of PVHT021183699.1, read as the reverse complement.
AGGAACTTTTAATATTTAAATTGCTCTCTGGAAGTTCGTGTCGTGGCACAGTGGAAACGAAACTGACTGGGAACCGTGAGGTTGCAGGTTCGATCCCTGACCTTGCTCAGTGGGTTAAGCATCTGGTGTTGCTATGAGCTGTGGTGTAGGTCACAGATGCGGCTCGGATTCCACGTTGCTGTGGCTGTGGCATAGGCCAGCAGCTGTAGCTGTGATTAGATCCCTAGCCTGGGAACCTCCATATGCTACAGGTGTGGCTCTAAGAAAAGCAAAAAAAAAAAAATTCTCTGAATATGGCTTTAATTCTGTATCACAGAGTTTGACATATTTTCATTTTCATTCACTTCAAAGTATTTCTAATTTCCCTTGAGTTTTCTTCTTTACCTGGGTTGTTTAGGACTAGTTTTCTGCTTTTATTCTGCTTTACTATTAAAGTATATTCCTTGCTTTCCAAATACTTGGGTGTTTTCCAAGCATCTTTCTCTTATTGATATGTTTCAGTTCTGTTATGACCATAGTAAATATCTTATATAATTTCATGTTATTCAGTGTGTTAAGATACGGTATTTGGCCCAGAATATGATCTGCCTTGATGCATGTTTCAAGTGACGTTGAAAATACTGTATATTCTTTTGTTCTTAGGGTGTTATATAAATATCAGTTTCAGCTGATTAATACTGTTGTTCAGGTCATCTGTATTTTTGCTACTTCTATTTACTTACTGTTTTGGGTACTAAGAAAGACATGCTGAAGTTTGTTAAAATTGTAGATTAACTGCCTATCCGTTTATTTTTATCAGTTTTTACTTCCATATAATTTGGTGGGGTTTTTTTTTTTGGTCTTTTTAAATTTTTTTAAGTGATTTTTATTTTTCCCATTCATAGCTGGTTTACAGTGTTCTGTCAGTTTTCTGTTGTACAGTGAGGTGACCTAGTCACACATACGTATATATATTCTTTTTCTCACGTTATCATGCTCTGTCATACGTGACTAGATATAGTTCCCAGTGCTATGCAGCAGGATCTCATTGCTTATCCATTCCAAAGGCAATAGTTTGCATCTATTAACCCCAGATTCCCAGTCCATCCCACTCCCTCACCCTTCCCCTTGGCAACCACAAGTCTGTTCTACAAGTCCATGAGTTTCTTTTCTACGGAAAGGTCATTTGTGCTGTACATTAGATTCCAGATATGTGATATCATATGATACTTGTCTTTCTTTTTTGACTTACCTTAGTATGAGAGTCTGTAGTTCTGTCCGTGTTGCTGCAAGCAGCATTATTTCATTCTTTTTTATGGCTGAGTAGTATTACATTGTGTGTATATACCACATCTTCTTAATCCATTCATCAGTCTGTGGACTTTTAGGTTGTTTTCATGTCCTGGCTATTATGACTAGTGTTGCAGTGAACATATGGGTGCGTGTGTCTTTTTCAAGGAAAGTTTTGTCCATTATATGCCCAAGAGTGGGATTGCTGGGTCATATAGATAATTCTATATTTAGTTTTCTAAGGTACCTCCATACCGTTTTCTGTAGTAGTTGTACCAGTTTACCCTCCCACCAACAGTTAGGATGGTACCCTTTGCTCCACACCCTCTCCAGCATTTGTTGTTTGTGGACTTGTTAATATTGGCCATTCTGACTGGTGTGAGGTGGTACCTCATAGTAGTTTTGATTTGCATTTCGCTAATAATCAGTGATGTTGAGCCTTTTTTCATGTGCTTGTTGTCCATCCGTGTGTCTTCTTTGGAGAAATGTCTACCAGGTCTTTTGCCCATTTTTCCATTGGGTTGTTGGCTTTTTTGCTCTTGAGTTGTGTAAGTTGTTTGTATGTTTTAGAGATTAAGCCTTTGTCAGTTGTATCATTTGAAACTATTTTCTCCCATACTGTAAATTATCTTTTTCTTTTTTTTTTATGGTTTCCTTTACTGTGCAAAAGCTTGTCAGTTTGATTTGGTCCCACTGGTTTATTTTTGCTTGTATTTTTCTTGCCTTCAGAGACTGACCTAAGAAAACATTGGTATAGTTGACATCAGAGAATGTTTTGCCTATATTCTTTTCTAGGAGTATGATGGTGTCTTGTCTTACATTTAAGTCTTTAAGCTATTTTGAGTTTATTTTTGTGCATGGTGTGAGGGTGTATTCCAGTTTCATTGATTTACATGTAGCTGTCCAGTTTTCCCCACACCACTTGCTGAAAAGATTGTCCTTTTCCCATTTTATATTCTTTCCTCCTTGATTAATTGACTGTAGGTGTCTGGGTTTATTTCTGGGTTCTCTGTTCTGTTCCATTGGTCTGTATGTCTGTTTTGGTACCAGTAGCACACTGTTTTGATTACTGTGGCTTCGTAATATTGCCTAAAGTCTGGGAGAGTTATGCCTCCTGCTTTGTAAAAAACCAAGGAACAAAAGTTCCTCAGGATTGCTTTGGCAATTCTGGGTCTTTTATGGTTCCATATAAATTTTTGGATTGTTTGTTCTAGTTCTGTGAAAAATGTCATGGATAATTTGATAGGGATTGCATTGAATCTATAGATTGCTTTGGGGTAGTATGGCCATTTTTACAATATTAATTTTTCCAACCCAGGAGCATGGAATATCTTTCCATTTCTTTGCATCCTCTTTAATCTCCTTGATTAATGTTTTCTGGTTCTCAGCATGTAAATCTGTCACCTCCTTGGTCAGGTTTATTCCCAGGTATTTAAATTTTTGGGGTGCAATTTTAAAAGGTATTCTTTTTTTTTTTTTTTTTTT
>PVHT021183699.1:3494761-3518278 GCA_004024745.2 Catagonus wagneri | reverse complement strand
AATTGACCTTCTTGACACTATGTATTGTGCCTCTTCATCCCTGGTAATTTTCTTTGTTCTAAATTCATCTCATATTAAAAATAGAGATTCTTTAGCTGTCTTTTCATTACTGTTTACATGATACACATTTTAACATCTTTTTAACTTTAGCATAACCATATCATATTTTAAATTGTTTCTTATAGATAATATCTAATTAGGTTTTCTTGTATCCAAAATGACAATCTGTGTCTTTTAATTATTGTGTTTAGATTTTTACATTTAATGTGTTTATTGATTTGGCTGGATTTAGGTTTGCCACTCTGTTTTTATTTCTCCCTTCTAACTTTTGCTTCTCTGTCACCCCTTTCCTTCGATTTTTTGGGTTATTTGGATATATTTAGTGTGACTTTTGTGGGGTTTTTTTTGTTTTTTTTTTTTGCCTGTTGTTGTTTTCGGGCCACACCCACGGCATGTGGAGGTTCCCAAGCTAGGGGTCTATTCGGAGCTACAGTCACTGGTCTACACCACAGCTATAGCAGTGTGGGATCTGAGCCATGTCTGCACCCTACACAGCAGGTCACGGCAATGCTGGATCCTCAACCAAATGAACAAGGCCAGTGATTGAACCCACAACCTCATCGTTCCTAGTCAGATTCGTTTCCTTTGAGCCACGATGGGAACTCCCCCCTTTATGTTAAAGTTGGTCATGTAATATATGTAATACATTGAACTCTTCCTCAGATAACTAAATGTTTTGCTGTCAATAAATTGTGCTTCCTTCATACTTAAAAAGATGTTTCTCTCTGGTAGCATTTTCCCTCAACCTGAAAAAAAACGTCCTTTAGCATTTCGTGTAGGACAAGTCAGCTGGGAATTAATTTCCTTTAGCTCTCCTTTATTTGAGAATGTTATTTTGCTTTCATTTCTAAAGGGTGCTTTCCTGTGATACAGAATTCTTGTTTGATGGGTTTTTATGGTTTTTTTTCTTCAGTCTTCTGGCCTCCATGGTTTCTGATGAAATACCCAGTCATTTGTTACTTCTCTTATTAACTTGTCTTTATCTTTGGGTTTTAACAGTTTGATTATGATGTGTCTCAGCATGGTTTTCTTTGCAATTTATGTTATTTGTAGTTCACTAAACTTATTGAATGTATAGGCTTATGTCTTTTACCAAAGTTTGGGAATTTTCCAACAGTTATTCCTTCAACTTTTTTTTTTTTTCCTGTGCCAGTTTCTTACCCATCTCCTTCTGGGAGTCTAGTGACACAAATGTTAACCTTTGATATTGTCCCAAATTGGTATTGTGTTAAATACAGATATTCATACTGAAAATCTTCCTGGATACACGGATAATTTTATAAAGGTATTGACAGCTCTTGAAATGTAACTGTGGAGGAAAAGCCTCCTTTTGATTCAGCTCCTGAATGAAAAAAGAAAGACGTTAATCATATAAAATCATTTTAAAAGTCACATGCTGCTGCATAGGCTTCACTTTAAAATGTTTTCATAATTTAATAAATTGGACCATTTTGTTCCTCATTCGCAAAAGAGGTTTCTGTGTGTGGTATTTAGAGAGTCATGTTGATTCCTACCCACCACAAATAAGCAGGTTTGTATTTACCCAGTTGTTGAAGCTCAAGTGTAGAACTTTTGAGATCAGAAATTTTTTGAAATCAAATCTTTCTAGTGTATCTAGTGATTTACCTGGTATAGTTCAAATTCAAGATGAATTTTTTTTTACCCCTCTTATTGTGGTTGTATAGTCTGATTCTTACTTGATTTTTTTTCAGTCCTGTTCTAAATTAACGTTTATGGTGATAATATGTGTACTTTGCTGGTGCTAATAAACATAATGTAGGTTATCTTTATTTATTGAGAATGTATGCTTAATAGTTAAATATAATGGCCATAGTAGTATGTATGCCTATATATTTGAGTCTAGGTTTTTTTTTCTCAAGCTGCTTTTGTTGTCTAAAATGTTCTCTTGTTCCAAAGATAATTATTTAAAGTTGAGTGAGGATGTTATTTGTATAGCCGCGTTTAAAATATTTGTTTATAGGTGGTCCCATTGTGGCTCATCAGTAATGAACCTGACCAGTATCAGTGAGGATGCGGGTTCAATCCCTGTCCCCACTCAGGGGGTTAAGGACCTGGTGGTGCTATGAGCTGCAGTGCAGACACCACTCAGATCTGGCCTTGCTGTGGCATAGGCTGGCAGCTACAGCTCAACTTGGACTCCTAGCCTGGGAACTTCATATGCTGTATGTGCAGCTCTAAAAAGACAAAAAAGATGAAAAAAAAAGTACTTGTTTTTATAAATGGAGTCCATTTTCCTTCTGTTACTCTAGGGTACTAATATTTGGTCCCCAAAATAAGCAACAAGAAGATTAGTAAAATCATCATCATCCTCTGTTTTCTTTTTATGGCCACACCCATGGCATATGGAAGTTCCCAGGCCAGGGACTGAATCTGAGGCACAGCTGAGACCTATGACACAGCTGCAGCAATGCCAGATCCTTTAAACTACTGTGCTGGGCCAGGGACCAAACCCATGCCTCCACAGCCACCCAAGCCACTGCAGTTGGATTCTTAACCCATTGGATCACAGTGGGAACTCAAAGATTAGTGAAATTGTTACTTGTATCTTCCTTGTTTACTACCCAGAAACTGAAACTGTTAATAAAATCAGTTTAAATGAATAACTCTTTTAGTTACATGTCTTGTGTAGTAGACAGTATGATATTTTATATTTAAATTATATATCTAATGATAGTGTCTCCTGTTTTGAGATTCTTTTCTAAGAAATGAAAATCTCTCTTCTTCCTAGACTTTGTACTCTTGTTTCACTTAATTGTAATTATCATAAATATAGGGCTGTCACAAAGAACATTAAGGTTGTCATGCTGTGGAAAAATTTTCTAAAGTGGAACCATGCTTGTACAGTTACAGGAGAGTGATGAATCCTTTGTTACTGCCATAATTTTAAAAAAATTATTAAAAATATTAAAATAATGTTATTTTCTAAAATCCAACATATGTGCATATATTTACAGATAAACACATGCACATAATGATAGCTCTCACATTGTTGCTGTAAACTTATTTAAATTGTAGAGAAGTGATGAGGTCCAAAGTGTAATAGCAAGAAGGACCTTGGCATGTAAGACAAATTAGACTCTAGCCTGTATGTCTAAGCCTCTCTGAGCCCCACTTTTCAAACTGTGAAATTGGGTGATTGAAGTAGATGATCTTCCTGTTCCTAATATGTTACTTTATAAACTATTCTATTTGCTTTGTGACATGTAATATATCACTTAAAGCCTAGGTTATTTCATAGTGACTTTTGGGGAGAGGAGGGGTTGCTTCAGCAGATTTTTTTTTGCTTGGAATGGAATCCTGTTAATCATTCCTTTTTTTCTTGTTATATTTTTCTTTTCAGTGAGTAGTAATGAAATTGATTTGAATTTCTTCTCTAATAGGTGTCCTGCTTGTTCTTATATTTTCCTCATACCACATTGTCTAGAAAACTCAAGTACCTGGGAAGAAAAAGATTATCAAAGACACTGTGGCAGAAACTTTGGCTCCTTTCTTACTGTTCATTCATTTTCCCCTTTCTTCTAGTGGGCAGAGCTCTGATTTTGTTTGAGTATCTTATCCCTACTTCACTCACTGGAAGATCACAACTGAGACACTTGTGAGGTTCACATACCAGAGGGACAGGCTCACTGAAAGACCTATTTGAAGGACTGTAGAACACTGGCACTCCCCTTATACCTCAACAACATACTACAAAAGGCCTACTTGGATTAAATTAAATCCAAAATAAGCAGTAGAAAAGAAATATAGTTAGAGCAGAAATCAATGAAATTGATTTTTCTCTATTGATTTTCTGTTTTCAATGAAACCAAAAGCTGGTTCTTTGAAAAGATCGATAAAATTGATAAGCCTCTGCCAGCTAAGGAAAAAAAGGAGAGGGTGTACAAATTACTGATACCAGAAATGAGAGAGGGGATATCACTGCACGTTTTATATCTATTAAAGACATTGGATCATTACTTTAAAACCTTCCAAAACAGATGAATTCTGGTGAATTCTACCAAACATTTAAAGGAAGAAATTATACCAATTCTCTAAAATCTGTTTCAAGGGATAGAAGCAGAGGGAATACTTCCTAACTCATGCTTTGAGGCCAGCACTACCCTAATACCAAAACAAGACAAAGACATTACAAGAAAAAACTATAGAGAATGTAGATGCAAAAATTTCTCGACAAAGTATTAGCAAATCAAATCCAACAATGTGTAAGAAGAATTCTACACCATAGCCATTTGGACTTTATACCAGGTAGGCAAGGCTGGTTCAAGATTTGAAAATCAGTTCACGTAATCTATCACAGCAAACTAAAAAAGAGACCACATAATGATTTCCTGTTTATTTATTTTTTCCGTTGCTAATGAATTTTATTACAGTTATAGACCACATAATGGTATCAATAGATGCAGAAAAAGCATTTGACAAAATCCAATAACCATCAAGATAAATAACCCTCAGCAAATTAGGAATGAAGGGAGAACTTCCTCAGCTTGATAAAGAATATCTACAGAAAACCTGCAGCTAACATTTTATTTCTTTTTCGGCCACACCCAAAAAAGAAGGGTGTGAAGGTTCCCAGGCCAGGGATCAAACCAACGCTTCCACTGAGACAAGCAAGTATTCCCTCTGCTTCATTAACCCACCACACTACAGTGGGAACTCCTATAGCTAACATTTTAATGGTGAGAAGAAACTCATAGCTTTCTCACTAAGATTGATATAAAACAATAATGTTGCCTTTCACGGCTCCTTTACAACATTATACTGGAAGTTCTAGTTAATGTAAAAAGTTCAGGGAAAGGAAATAAATGGTATACAGATTGAGAAGGAAGATGGTATAAAACTATGTTAATTCACAGATACTGTGGTCATCTAGGTAGAAAATCTAAAAGAACTGACCAATAAAACCTCCACAAACTTATAAGCTGTTATTATAAGGTTAATACACAAAAGTCAGCTGCTTTCTTATATATTCACAATGTACAAGTGGAATTTGAAATTAAAAACATTACCATGTACATTAGCACCCCCCAAATGAAATACATAGTTACAAATGTAACAAAATAGGTACAGGATTGATAAAAGAACTATAAAACTCTGATGGATGAAATCAAAGAACTAAATAAATGGCGAGACATTCTGTTTGCATTGATAGGAAGACTCAATGTCAAGATGTCAGTTCTTTCTAACTTGATCTAGAAATGATCTAGCTTGTCAGTGCAAACCCAATCAGAATATCAGCAAGTGATTTTTGTGGATATCTACAAAATGATTCAGAAGTTTAGGTGGACGAGGAAAAGATCGAAATAGCCAACACAGTATTTGAAGGAGAAGATCAAAGTCCAAGAACTGATACTATCCAATTTCAGGTCTTACTGTAAAGCTCCAATAATCCAGACAGTGTACTATAGGTGAAAGAATAAGTAAATAAGTTAATGGACCATAATAGAGGGCCCAGAAATAGTCCCACATAAATGTAGTCAATTGATCATCTATTAAAGAGCAAAATCAATACAATGAAGCAAACTTTTCAACAAGCAATACAGGAACAAGTGAACATCCACAAAAACATAATCTAGATACAAACCTTTCACAAAAATTAACTCAGGATAGTTAAAGACCTAAAAAAATTATGTAAAACTATAAAATTCCTAGAATATAATATAGGGGAAAACCAGATGATGTTGTGTATGGCAATATCTTTTTAGATATACACTAAAGGTACAATCCTTGGAAGAACTGATAAGTTGGACTTCATTAAAATTAAAAACTTCTGGAGTTCCCATCGTTGCTTAGTGGAAACAAACCCAGCTAGTATCCATGAGGACACAGGTTTGATCCCTGGCCTCGCTCAGTGGGTTAAGGATCCAGTGTTGCAGTAAGCTGTGGTGTAAGCTGACAGCTGCAACTTCAATTTGATGCCCATCCTTGGAATGTCCATATGCCACGGGTGCAGCCTTAAAAAGCCGCCCCCCCCCCAAAAAAAAATTAGAAACTAATGCTCTGGGAAAGACAACATTAAGAGAATGAGGAGGCAGGCTACAGAATGGGAGAATAAGATACATAATGGCAAATAAAAGACTATATGGAGCATCTTTTTGTATGCCTATCAGGGAAATGCAAATGAAAACAAAAATGGGATACCACTGTATACTTATTAGAGTGGCCAAAATCAGGAACACTGATAATACCTAATCCTGGCAAGTGTGTAGAGCAGTAGGAACTCCCATTCATTGCTGGTTGGAATGCAAAATGGTACAGCAACTCTGGAAAACGGTTTGGCAGTCTCTTTGTACTAAACATACTCCTAGCATGTGATCCAGGCATCATATTTACCCAAATGAGTTGAAAACTTATGTCCACACAAATACCTGCACATGAATGTTTATAGCCATCTCATTCCTAAGTTCCAAAACTTGGAAGCAACCGAGATGACCTTCAGTAGGTGAGTGGATAAATAAACTGTGGTACATCCAGACAATAAAATATTATTCAGCACTAAAAAAAAAAAAAGGCTATCAAGCCATGAAAAGACATGGAGAAACCTTAAATGCATGCTACTTAGTGGAAAAAGCTAATCTGAAAAAATTACATACTGTATGGTTCCACCTGTATGACATTCTAGAGAAGTTAGAACGGTGGCAACAGTATAATTTGAGGGCTTGGTGGGGGAGTAGGGAACAGTAAGCAGAGCAGTGAAAATACTCTTTGGTACCATAATGATCCATAGAATTTGCAACACCAAGAGTGCTCGCTAAGGTTCTGGACTTTGGTTATGATGTATCCATGTAGGTTCATCATTATAACAAATGAATCACTGTTGGGGAATGTAGTTGGTGGTGGAGGCTGTGCATGTGTGGGGGCAGAAGGCATATGGGAAATCTCTATACCCTCAGTTTTGCTGTGAACATATAACTTCTCTTTTAAAATTTCATTAATTGATTAGACACGCAGGGAAAGATGGCTTCTTTCCTGTTGCTGGATGTCGTTTGGGATGAACCAGCTTGAGATGAGCCTTTACACTGATTATAACATTTGTGGTTGGCTGCAAAGGGGAAAGGTAGAATTTCTGAGAGAGACCCAACCTTTTTGTCCCTGCCATATGTGAGAGTAGATCTCTATTTTCAAAGCCATTTTTCACTGGTGTTTTTTCTGTACTTGAAAAATTACATAGGATACAATTAACGAACTGTAAATATTAACTTTTTGTCCTAAAAGATGTGCTACTTTTAAAAATCTCCCTCTTCCCTGCCTTACTTGACCCGTTTTCCCCTCCCCCAGCTTCCCTAGAATATATTTGTTACTGTCCTTTTACAAAGGTGATTGAGGAGTAATGTACAATCTCCTTGTCTGCTGTCATCCAGTGATTGTTACTATCAAAAACTAAACATTTCAAGTTCCTTTGGGTTTTGAATTGTGCTACTATTTGACTTTAATTTTTATCTGCCTTATGAGTTTTGCCTTTGACTTTGATAAATTCAAGCCAGCAAGTAATTTATTGAGCATCCATTGATTTATTGAGCATCCATTCTGAACTTTTTTCTTTTTTTTTTTTAAAGTTTGGATTGCATTTGTTGTACTGAAGAGATTAGAAATTGTAAAGTATTCTTTGCCATGTGTAAGGTATATTATTTGAGATGAAATGTTTTTGTTTTTAGTTTAACAAGCACTGTTAAATGTTCTCTGAAGCTTAGGAGTTTAGACATTCATACCTATACACTTTCTGTGATACTTAAAAACAGCTGACCCTTGAGTGACATGTGGTTGTGGACACCACCACCAGCACCACCACCCCACCCCACCGCCGCTGCCCCCATGCAGCCAGAAACCACGTATATGTTTTGACTCACCTAAAACTTTAATACTAATAGCCTGTTGACCAGAAACCTTACCAATGGCATCAATAGTTGAGTAATACATGTTATTTGTATTATATACTGTATTCGTATAGTAAGGTAAGCTAGAGAAAATAAACGTTATTAAAAAAATTGTAGAAGAGAAAATACATTTACAGTATGTTACCGTACTTATTATCAATACTGTAAGTTTTCACCATCTGTTTACAAGGTGAATCATCTGTCACTGCCTACATCAGTTTTGTCGTATAATGATACAAAACACAGAATTTATACATATTGCTAACACTAAACATCAAAAATGAAAAGTTAATCTGAAAAATATTTATAGGTATAACAATTCATGCATTGATATTGAAGCAGCAGCAGTGTAATTGCTTTATGGGTAGTCTAGTGTGATCGGTTGTTTTCCTGTAGCCTAGCCTGTACACTACTGAGTGAATCACTATAAAATTTTTATGGCATACAGTATTGCAGTCATAGTCATAACATAGTATTGGAAATACTGTTACTTGCTTTTTTAAAACCATTTACCTGTCTTGGCAGGCTGATAACACAGTTTCTCCAATTACGGGGCTGGGGGAGGGTACTATATAGTAACATAACTCTTTGCAAGCAAAGATATAAAACAGTAAAAAAAACCTAACACATTATTTATATTAAATATCACCCACCTTATGAAGTGTGAGGAAGCTTAGCCTCCTGCCCAATTTGCTGAGCAGTTTACATGTAGCGATTTTGCTTCTTTCAAGATTCCTAGGAGTTTCCGTCGTGGCTCAGCAATAAGGAATCTGACTAGTATCCATGAGGACATGGGTTCAATCCCTGGCCTTGCTCAGTGTGTTAAGGATCCGGCATTGCTGTGAGCTGTGGTGTAGGTCACAGGCGCAGCTCAGATCCCACATTGTGGATGTGGTTGTGGCATAGGCCAGCAGCTGCAGTTCCGTTTGGAACCCTTATCTTAGGAACTTCCATGTGCTTTGGGTGCGGCCCTAAAAAGCAAAAAAGAAAAATAGAAGCCACAACTGGCCCAGCTTTGAATAAATACTTTTAATTGGTCAGTTGTCAATATAGCATTTTGGTGAAGAGTCTGAGTTTGGAAGCAATTTCCTCATCTTTAATGCATGGTAAACTATACAATAATTTTGCAGCATAGAACAGATGTGTCAAGTGCTTTGTGCAGTACCTACCACAAAATAAAGATAATGTGGGGTTGCCATCCTTTCTGAGAAACTCTCATTCCACAGGATTCTGTGGAAACTGCTATGTTAGTAAAACCTGAGTTCTTGAGCTGTTCTCACTTGATTGTACACAGGTAAACAGCTAATCAAAAGTTGGGTCAATCAGAATACCTTTCTGAGGTTTAGAATTAAAAGATTTCCCTTCCAGGAGTTCCCGTCGTGGCTCAGTGGTTAACAAATCCGACTAAGAACCATGAGGTTGCGGGTTCTATCCCTGGCCTTGCTCAGAGGGTTAAGGATCCGGCATTGCCATGAGCTGTGGTGTAGGTTGCAGACGCGGCTCGATCCTGTGTTGCTGTGGCTGTGGCGAAGGCCGGCAGCTACAGCTCCTGTTAGACCCCTAGCCTGGGAACCTCCATATGCTGCGGGTGCAGTCCTAGATGAGGCAAAAAGACAAAAAAAAAAAAGATTTCCCTTCCAGCTGCTGAAGTTTTCAAAGTAAATCTTGGGATCTTTAATGACTTTGTTTGATGTTGATGAAGGCAGAGAAAAGAAGCTGATGCTAGAAAAACTGAGAAAAAGACAGAGGCTTGAATGTTTCCAGTGCTCTTGTGGCCTTGGCACACACCTTCCTTACCTAAGTTGTGGTTTGTTTGGTGTTCAGTTACATGAGGTGTTCCTGTGTCCTGATAAATCCATTTTGCCTAACCCGGCTCAATTTAGATTTCTGTTACTTGTACCCAGTAATGCGATCTAAGGTAAGTGTTCAATAAATAGTAATTTTTAAGGGCAGTGAGAAGAAATAGACACTATTTACTTGTCAAAACACTTCACCTAAAGTAACAGTGCTCTGCTAAATGCTGATGGTTTTTCATGTTATAAACTTGAAGGTTGCATAGAGGTTCTCAAAGTATTCCGTGGGGGAAAAGAATCATAGCGAACATTTTAGAACTGTTTTTTTTAATTTGTTTGTGTACAGTCGTCCATACCCAGAGATTTGGGTAGTTGTCTGTCAGAAGCTGTTCTAGAATGTACTTTGTTCAATATAGATGTGTCCTGTAAGCTACAGTACATTAGACTATTGTTGATTCGTGGTGGGTTTTCTTCATTAACATTCCGATGTGTTTAAAACATCTTGAGTGCCTGTGAGGTCTGTAACTTGGAGCAAGGTGCTGTGTAGATATAAAATTAGACTATTGCTTCCTCTAGATACTTATTACTAATTACGAAACCATGACATAAACCCAAAGTTGAGCAATAGCAAGAATGCCACCTGTGTGGTACAAGTGGTAATGTAGTAGAAGACAGGAGAGAGATCCCAGTGTACTGACATGGTACTAAAGACTGGTAGAGAAGGAGTGGTGGAGAGTGAAGGGATTTGGTCAGGGAAAGGGATGAAAATGGGCCAGTACTATTATTTTCAGATTCTTTTCCCATATAGATTATCACAGAATATGGGGTAGAGTTCCCTGAGCTATATAGCAGATCTCTGTTGGCCAGTCATTCCATATACCACAGTGTGCATGTGCCAGCCCCACCCAAATCCCTCCCCACTGCCTGTCCCTTTTGGTAATCAGAAATTTGTTTTTAAAGTCTGTTTCTGTTCTGTAAATAAGTTCATTGGTATCCTTTTTTTTTTTTTAGATTCCACTTATAAGTTGATATCATATGATGTTTGTTTTTCACTAACTTCACTTATAATAATCTCTAGGTCCATCCATGTTGCTGCATGTAGCATTATTTCATTCTTTTTATGGTTAATATTCCATTGGGTATACATACCATGTCTTCTTTATCCATTCCTCTATCAGTGGGCATTTAAGTTGCTTTCATGTCTTGACTATTGTAAATAGTGCCGCAGTGAACATTGGTGTCCAAGTAATTTTTTTATTTTGTCTTCTTGTCATTTTTAGGGCCGCACCCGGGGCATGTGGAGGTTCCCAGGCTAGGGGTCTAATTGGAGCCACAGCTGCTGGCCTATGCCAAGGGATCCCAGCCACGTCTGCAGCCTACACCACAGCTCACAAAATGCCGGATCCCTAACCCACAGAGTGAGGCCGGGGATTGAACCCGAAACCTCATGGTTCCTAGTTGGATTCGTTTCCGCTGAGCCATGACGGGAACTCCACAAGTAACTTTTTGAATTAGGACTTAAGCCCGGGAGTTAGGTTTTCTACAGATAGATTCCCAGGAGTGGGATTGCTGGATCATATGATAGTTCTAGTTTTAGGTTTTTTTTTTTTTTTTTTTTTTTTTTGAGGAACTTGCTTACTTTCTTCCATAGTGGTTGTACCAGTTTACATTCCCACAAATAGTGTTAGAGAGTTCTCTTTTCTCTACACCCTCTCCAGCATTTATTGTTTGCAGTATTTTTTTTTTTTTTTAATGGCTCTGTGGCATATGGAAGTTCCCGGGCCAGGGGCTGAATCAGAGCCACAACTGAGGCCTACACCACATCCAGCCATGGCAACACTGGATCTGAGCCGTATCTGTGGCCTATGCTGCAGCTTGTGGCTGCACCAGATCTTTAATCCACTGAGCGAGACCAGGGATTGAACCTGCATCCTCCCAGAGATAATGTCAGGTAGGGATGCATAGATTCCACTCTTGATCTCAGCCACGTTCCCTAGGTTTTCCTACCTTGCTTGCCTGTGCTTTGCTGACTACTGCTGGAAATGACCATAACAACATATAAACTAAAAGTGTTCAGGATGTTCTCAACACTTTCTTTAAAACTTTACTTTGAAGAAATTATGTATAGATAGTCCAGAATTCCAGAAATGATTCAGAGAGTTTGCTGTGTTTCCATCAACCACATTCCTCCTATGGTGACATTATCAGAAGCAGGCATTTGGCACTGACACATTAAAACTAATTAGATTACAGACCTTCCTTGGGTTTCACCAGTTTTTTGCATGTACTCATTTAGGGGAGGAGGAGAGGAGTGATGGTAACATCTTTGTGTATCATTCTCTAACGTTCTGTCATATGTATAGATTTGTGTAACCACTGGTATATTTGAGAACCAGAACTGTTGTGTCACCACAGGGGAACTCGCTCCTGATCTGATGACTGGTGTGTAATACACCAACCCAGCATTTGCCTGTGGCCCAACCCCAAAGTCATTAATCTATGGTCTCCTTTTTACCCTTCTAATATATGTTATTTCTCAGCTTTCAGGATAAGCACTTATAGGAACTTAAAGCTATTTTTTTGGTTTGGCTTTTTTTTTGGGGGGGGAGTAAGGTTTTGAAGTCCTAATCATAGACATAAATTTTTTTTTCAGAGCACCACATCAGAACTGTAGGAAAAATGTATTTATTTTGTCCACTTAAAAGCACAATCTTGGAGTTCCCGTCATGGCTCAGTGGTTAATGAATCTGACTAGGAACCATGAGGTTGTGGGTTCGATCCCTGGCCTTGCTCAGTGGGTTAAGGATCCAGCGTTGACGTGAGCTGTGGTGTAGGTCGCAGACGCAGCTCGGATCCTGCGTTGCTGTGGCTGTGGCAAAGGCCGGTGGCTACAGCTCCTGTTAAGACCCCTAGCCTGGGAACCTCCATATGCTGCGGGTGTGGCCCTAGATAAGGCAAAAAGACAAAATAAATAAATAATAAAAGCACAATCTTAAGGTTGAGACTTAAGTTTTGTTTTGGGCAAAATTAGGACTTAAGCCCAGGAAACAGCATCTCAGCCTGAGAAACCGCTCCGAGGAGGCAAGGGGGGGAAGCTATGATATATGACTTTTTGTAACAAAGGGAAGGTAGTAGGAACAAAAGACTTACAGATAACCAGGTGTATAGGAAAAGATTTACAGAAAACCAGTTTCTATGGGAAATATAAAGGTCTGGGCCTTATTGGAGTAAATCCTTTAATATGCACCTCAGCTGTGGCCCCCCTCTTTCTTTCTTTCCTTAATTCCCTCAGGGCTCATCGGCCCACCCTTGGGAGTGATGGCTGTGACATCTTTTGTTTTGTCCACTTAACTACAGCCCAGGAGGCAGTATTTCAGGTAGCTCTGAAATGCTGCTCTCCCCCCACCCACCCAAAGAGGAAAAGGAAAATATAAAGATATAAGTTATCAAGGTGTAGAGGGATGTGCATGCAGCCATGCACACATTGTACGAAGTTTGCTGCTGGTCTCATGAAGGCCACTACTAGTCATGAGGAGAAACACCACTGTAAAGGGTTTTAGTCTTTTTCTAGATATGAGGAGATGCAAGAAGTGGGCTTATAAAATCTTCTCCTGAAAATATCTATCTGAAGACCTGTTCTTCCAGTTTTCCCAGAGCACAGAAGGCCTCACTTCTGGTCTCCACCCTGAGCTCTGCTCAAGGGGTGCTGCAGGTCAGCAGCTGCAGCAGCTCATGATTTAATACATGTCGAGGCAGATGGCAAGTGCCAAACTCCTGTTAATTTCAGTGGATGTGATCAAAAGTTAGGTGATCAAGTGAGTTCAACTTTTTGAGTCTGTTGTGTGTATTTTATAATTCTAGTTGGAAATTGTTTTGGAATACTTCATGGAGGTATAATGGCTTCTTTAAAATCAGATTTAATATCTGAGAAACATTTTCATTTTTTAATAGGTACCTGGGCTTGGTAAAATGTTTGGAATGGGAAATTATTGGAATATTCTTCAGTTGATTGACATGTTTTTTGGGGTTTTTTTGGTTTTTTTGTCTTTTTTAGGGCCACACTTGTGGCATATGGAGGTTTGCAGGCTAGGGGTAGAACTGGAGCTATAGCTGCTGGCCTATGCCACATCCACAGCAACATAGGATCCAAGCTGCATCTGTGACCTACACCATGGCTCACGGCAACGCCAGATCCTTAACCCACTGAGTGAGGCCAGGGATCAAACCCCCATTCTCATAGTTACTAGTGGGGTTCATTACCGCCGAGCCAGGAAGGAAACTCCCTGAAATGTTGTTTTAATTTTTTTATTTTACGTCTTGGAACAAATACATAGTAATGGATGTTACCAGAATCCGGGTTCTCGTTCACACAGTCAAAGAATGAACTTTGCCAGCACACAGGCAGCAAGCAAGCAAAGTCTTTGTTATAGGAAAGCGAATAGCTCTCAGGGCTGCTGGGAGGGGGAGGAAGAGCCCCCACTCTCTATTGTCCTCTATCGATTTTTATCCCTAAAAGATGGGGGAGGGGAATACCATCGTGGGGTCCAGAAAGATGTGGTTTTCTCCCATTGGCCTTGCCCTGTTACCTATATCAGTCCTTGTCCAGTAGGGGTCTTAGGCGTGGAAATGTCCTGTAAGTCTCATGGTGTCTTTGCCCTTCTCTTCACCTAAACTGAGTCACAGGGGGTTAGAGATTATTGTCCACCTGGGAGTAGGTACACTCCCAATAGTAAACAAGGCCTGTGAGAATGTTACTCCCTGGAGCCCTTAAGCCACAAATGTTAATCAGTAGCCATATCGAAGACTGCATCGAAGCCCATGCTCCTACACTGACTACCTGAGTTAGTATTCTGCCTCAGAAGGCCACAAATGGTGAAGAATGACTCTTCACACTTTGAACTCTGGTGTGTCAGCAGTGACTCTCTCACACTTTGAACTCTGGTGTGTCAGCTTTCTTCACTCAGAGGCAGTCACTGTATTCCTTTCAAAGATGTTTTATGCATATTCAGGCCTAGGAGTTTGTAGAACCTTTAACATATAATTGTTTTGAGGCTACATTTTTCATTTAACGCTGTGCTTTAGAGCTGTTCCATTGATAAAGAGTAATGGGGTCTGCTTGTTACTTTAAATTGGGAGGATAATATATGATTATAATAGGGAATATATATTTGGACTTAGCCCCTATTTTTAGAACAGAGCTCCTAAAACCCTTGAAATTTCCTGCCAGGAGAGCTGTGAAGGTGTCTTTTTTTATGTTAATGAGATGACTTTTGGAAGGACCCCAAGGGTAGGGGCCCTTGCTTTTGGAGCCAACCACTTGGTTAGAGGGTTAGAACTTTCAGTCCCACCCTTTCATCCCTGGGGAAGGTAGAGGGGCTGGAGATTGAGTTCAGTTGCCCATGGTCAGTGACTTGTGTGTGCCACCAGTACTAGGCCCAAGGTTCCACAAAGATGGAAGCTACTTTGTTTGGGGTCCTACCCTGTGTTTCTCTTTGTTTGGCTTTCTATTTGTATCCTCCAATACCCTGTGTAATAAACTGGTAATCTAGTGAGTAAACTACTTTCCTGAGTCCTGGGAACTATTCTATACAGCAAATTAATTAAACCCAAGGAGGATGTCAGGGGAACCTGGATTTGTAGCCAATCAGTCAGAAAGACTGGTAACAACATAGACTTGCTGTTGCCCTTTGATGTGGCGTGGGGGCAATTTTATAGGACTGAACCCTTTAACCTATGGGATCTGATGCTGATAAATAGGGCCAGAATTGTGTTGAGTTGTAGGACAACCAGCTAGTGTTGAAGCATTGCTTGGAAGTGAGGGGGGAAAACCCCACATTTTGGAATTGGGTTCAGAGCCCTTATTACATAGTATTTCATTATGTGAAAATCAAACTGAAAATACCTCTGACTCAAACCTAGCCGGAATCCAGATTGGGACTTGAACCCACATGGCAGGACTAAAACCTAGCCTAAACCCAGATTGGGACTTAAACCCAAGGGTTTTTTAAATGAGAATCACTCAGCTGGTTTCTGAACTTACGGAGGTTCAGGTTTCTTGTATCTCAGCACAGAAGGAATTAAGCAAGAGATAAAGTGATGGGGCAGAAATAGATTTATTAAGATAGGACACCTGATGGAGTTCCCATTGTGGCTCAGTGGTTAACGAATCCAACTAGGAACCATGAGGTTGCGGGTTTGATCCCTGGCCTCACTCAGTGGATTAAGAATCTAACATTGCCGTGAGCTGTGGCGTGGGCCGACAGCTACAGCTCCAATTAGACCCCTAGCTTGGGAACCTCCATATGCTGCGATTGCGGCCCTAGAAAAGGCAAAAAGACAAAAAAAAAAAAAAAAAAAATTGGACGCTTACGAAAAAGCTCTGCCCCGAGGATTAGGCGGGCTACATTTTTATAATCCAAGGACAGTAGGAAGGGAAAAGACCACCTTTTTCCTTGTTCTGCAAGTAGACATAGGGCTTATATCAGCTCTTCCTTTGTATTTGGTAAGGACTGTCATGGTGCTTCTTCAAGTCAGCAGAAGGGTGGTAACATATGCTAAAAGGTGTTGAATCATCTCAGGTTTCTGTTTAATGAGGGTCTCTTAACTTTGGAATGCCATCTTTCCCTTAAATTCCTTTCCTTGGTCCTAAGGATCACTGTCTTGCTGAGCTTGAATGCAGGCCTCATTTTATCTTCACTTACTGATCTGAGGCATATCTTTATTTACGGTTTCATAGTTAAGCAAGGCTACTTCATTCCACTTAAAGTGGTCTCCCCAAGTTCCCTGGATTTACCTCTCTATCTAAGGTCCCCTACTGGGACTTCTACAACCTGTATAACTATCCTACTCCATCCCTGTCAGATGTACAACTCAAAGACCTTTCATCTGAAAACACTCATAACTGCTGGTTGATAAGCTAATCAAAGTCTGACAGAGGTAAGCATTTCAAATGATCTTTAAACATTTTACTATAATTTCATTTTCCAGCCTTTTTTTTTTTTTTGGTCTTTGAAATTGGGCCAAGGCTTTTTTGTTGACAATGTGGAATCCACTGGCAGGAGTTCAATGTTACCTTTCTTATGTAGACCATACCCCACAGTGCATCTGTAACCCGCAAAACCTCTCCATATATTTATGCCTTTGGTATTTAAGTTGTCTTGGCCATACCCATTTCAGTAGTACTTTTTTTGGTAGCTTGTCTTTATTGATTCTTTGTATGGTATTCAACCTAGTGATCATAGGAACAATTTGCTTTTTTCATTCCTGTTTGATCAGTTTAAGTAATATATATATAGGTCATGTAGTTACGATTGCAGGTGAGGTTGGCACAAGCAGTTGTGATAACAGACACATCTTACCCTTGTTTAATCTTGTAAACATACACCTAGTGGTAAGAATGAGCATGCAGGGTCTTGTTAGTGGTGGTCTAATAGTCAAAACACATGGTCGGCCAAAGTCACTGTTAGTTTTACTTAGGACACAGAGACTACTGATTAATTGTGTGAGTCAGTTAAATGAGGCTGGTTAAGAGCTGCTTGTGTTTCATAATTTTAAATAACCATTCCCTTATCGATGGGCATTTAAATTGTTTCCAGCATTTTATTTCCTAGTGTGATCAGTAAAGGTACTTGAATCTTGTTTGCACACACATAGCAATTCCTTTATCTAAAAAGAAAAAAAATTCCTCGAAGTGGAATTCGTGTGTATAAGGGAGAGTCATTTTTTTAATTCTAATAAGTTTTGTTGAAGGAAATTTTAAATGTTTCGTTGCTTGATTTTCAGTATTGTACTACAGTAAAATATGATAGACCAAACCTTTTCCTTTAAAATTAACCAATTTGTTCCTTTGTTTTTTCCTCTCTACAAATCAACGAAAATAAAATTTCATGAGTCATAAAATACGTTCATAGGATTTAAGGCCTTGAGTCATAGAATTCCTGATATCTCTTACACATGAATGACTCGCTGTGTGTGCGGTTTATCCTGGGGAATAGCTATGTTTCTCAATTTGAATGAGTCTGTTCATATTTAAACACTGTAGGGAAGTTTGATATGTTAATGATTAACACTGAGAAGCCTTAAGCCAAAGATTCTTTTATTGAATTGACTCAGGACTCAGCTTTAAATGAAGCCTGATATTTTAGTGGTTCTATGTTAGCTTTTCAGTGACTGGTAATTTCTGTGCAAACCATTTGTTTGCTGGGGTATATAAATGGAATAAAAAACATGGTTTTGTAGAAATTAATTGTGGTTAGACAAGGACACTAGACTACTAAAAAGCATTAATAACCACTATACCAGCCTCCCTTTACTTTAGTATTATTACTGTTAGAAGGGACAAAAACAGTATCACAAATACATTAAGATTATATGAAGAAATGTGTATAGAGCCAGGGTTGATTATGTGTTATATAGATCTTTATCAAACCTTCATATACTATAGTTAAAGCTTTTAGGAGTTGCCTATGATTTTTTTTTTTAACCCCTCTTTTGACTAGGAGTTTCTTTCTTGATTTAGTCTTATTGACCTAACTATCCTTTCTTAGCATAATTGGGGTATTTGCCAAAGTAGAAAATTATTATGATGTGAAATTTTTCATTTTTTTAAATCTTGAAAGCTATAATATCATAATTCAAGAGACCCCCAAATGCAATACCTATTCAAATGAGAATTTTATTTCTCTTAATAGTCTAGGAGTTAGCAGTCCAAGTTGGTGGGGCAACTTTGCTCTGTAAGATCATTCAGTATCCTTGCCTAACAGTCTTGTAGGTTATTGGCCTACCTTTGCCTGTTCACAGCTGGAACAGTTTCACATGTGCCTTCCAGCCTGTGGAAAGTAGACAGGTTTACGTCTAACTCTAGGGTGATTGTCTTTTGGTTTGAAGGTGACCTGAAAGTTATGCCTCTACTTCCATTCATATACCATTGGTCCACAGTAGATAAAACTCGAGACATGCTTGGGAGTCTATTCTCTTACTGGGTGGGTAAATAACCACATATAACTTTCTTTCTGTGGACAGTGGAAAGCAACTAGCAATCTGGCTCAAAGGCCAGTGTCAAAAAAATTGGATGTAAAGTACAAAATAAGTATTTCTAAATAAATAGCTTTCTCGGATGCAGCAAAGTCAGCAATACTGCTGCAGTAACTTCAGATGAGGTATAATGTGATTTGAATCCCTGATTGTGACATTATACTAAGATCTTGCTTCTCAAACTGGATAATGTTGTTGGGGGTGGGGGCAGTACACAAAGCCATGCATTTAGATGTAACTTCTCTTCCTGGAGGAAGATTTGGAAGACTATTTTTTTTTTTTTTTGATATTTACAAGGATAGGAATGTATTTTAGAGCCAAAATTGAATTTGGCAAAAACTTTAAGAAAAAACTTGATTGTTTTAAAAGATAATTTCAGATACCCAGAGATAATTTTCTATTTTTGCCACTGTGGGTACTCCTGTGGAAACATTTTGATAAGCAAATTTTTGATTTGTTATGGTTTGTTTTATTTAGTTAGATCAACAGTTCTAAACTATGTAATAAAATTGTGAAATATTTGGGGGGTGGTGTGGGCAAGTAGTATGAAGTGAAGGAAATTTTCCTGTGGTATGAGCGGCATAGGCATCTTTATTCAAAGGCAGTCTAAGAAGCTATTTCTTTGTCTTTTTTTCTCCCCCTGTACCCAAGGCATGTAGAAGTTCCTGGGCCAGGAATTGAACCTGAGCCACGGCAGTGATCCCAGCAACAATAGTGACAATACGCAATCCTTAACTCACTGAGCCACCAAGGAACTCCACATCATCTTAGATTTTTATTTTATTCTTCGCTGCATTTTATACTATTCTTTTAAGGCCAAAAGTTGTTTTAGGCTTCTCATCTCCTAGCAAGGAAATAGTCTGTTAATGAGATTTGTAGACTAGACTATAGAGTTGTGGAACTAGTAAGCTGCCAGTTAATAATGGTGTTTCTTCATTTAAAGCATATTAAAATCAACTTTATATTGAAATTTATGTTCCACCTTTCCTTCTTATCACAGGACAATGAAAAGAGAACTCCACTGCATGCTGCTGCCTATCTTGGAGATGCAGAAATCATTGAATTGCTTATTTTATCTGGTATGGTAAGCTCTGTCTAAGAGCACATCATGCATATTTTTGTCATAATTAAACCTAATAACTCTTCCTTCATATTTGTTTAAGCTGAAACTTATTTGTTCATTCTAGAAGTACTGATGTTGTATGTCCCAGGTACTGTTCTGATGCTTTGGAAAACAAATCACTGCCCTTGTGGAGCTTATACTCTAATAAAGAAGAACAGGCTACAGGAGTTCCCATCATGGTGCAGTGGTTAACAAATCCGATTAGGAACCATGAGTTTGCGGGTTTGATACCTGACCTTGCTCAGTGGGTTAACGATCTGGCTTTGCCGTGAGCTGTGGTGTAGGTCGCAGACGCGGCTTGGATCCTGCGTTGCTGTAGCTGCGGCGTAGGCCAGTGGCTACAGCTCCAGTTAGACCCCTAGCCTAGGAACCTCCACATGCCACGGGTGCGGCCCTAAAATGACAGAACAAACAAACAAACAAAAAACAAAAAAACAGGCTACAAATACAGAAATTTTACAGTACAGGAGATAAATGAAAAAGTAGATCAGAATACAGTCAACCCTCTCTGTCCATGGGTTCTATATCCATGGATTTCAACCAACCACAGATCAAAAATATTTGGGAAAAAGTTCCAGAATGTTCCAAAAGGCAAAATTTGAATTTGCCATGCACTGGCAGCTATTTACATAGCATTACATTGTATGTACAGCTATTTATGTAGCATTGACATTGTATTAGTATTATAAATAATCTAGAGATAAAGTATACAGAAGAATGTGCATAGATTATATGCAAATACTGTGTCATTCGGAGGGATAGCTCATGGAATGGAATAAGCATTCTCTAGGGTAGGATATTATATAGAATAGTCATATAATGCCTCATTGATCACAGAATTACTAGGACAGTACTGTTTTCCAAGGAGGAGGTGATGGTGGCTTGGAACTGGTATAGAAGTGAAGAGGGGGGTAAGGAATGATAGGATTGCAGATATGTTGAAAGTGATGCCAGCAAGATTTATGTCTTTGAATGGCTTCTACGTGATTCCTTTTTGAGGGCCTGTAACATACATTTTAGGAAATTGTACTTTATTTTGAAATTTCTTCTAAACTGTTCCAGGACTTCACAGTGTGAAATAACGGTAAAACAGTTTCTTACAGAAAAGTTCCTATTGTGGTCATACTTCTTGCATTCCTAAAACAAGCAGTCAAAGAGAGCTTATTTTTGTTATACTCAGGTTATTGTAAATGATAGTTACTGAGAAAGGATTTCTGTTTCAGTTTTGCTTGTGTTTCCAGATTGCACTGATATATACATAATGCATTTGGAGAGATAGTATCATTCTTTTGACATTTGGGAGGAGCACTAAGAGAAATTTTGAGTGAAAATCCTATTAAATAGACTGAATAGAATTTTGCTATTAAAAATTAATAAAATTTTTTAAATCTTGATTTAAAAACAAATTGCATGATAGAATTATAGTTAAATATGGAGCAGCCTAATATTCTCTCTCTTTTTTTTGGGGGGGGGGCTTTTTAGGACCACACTTGTGGCATATGGAAGTTCCCAGGCTAGGGGTTGAATTAGACCTATAGTTGCCAGCCTATGCGACAGCCACAGCAGTGAAGGACTCAGGCTGCATCTGTGACCTATATACCACAACCCACAGCAGTGCTGGATCCTTAACCCACTGAATGAAGCCAGAGATAACATATATCTTCATGGATACTAGTTGGGACTCGGAACCTGCTGAGCCACAACAGGAACTTCCAGGCTGATTTTTTTATTTTTATTATTTTTTCTTTTTAGGGCCCCACCTGCAGCATATGGAGGTTCCCAGGCTAGGGGTCAAATCAGGGTTGCAACTGCTGGCCTACACCACAGCCACAGCAGTGGGGTATCCGAGCCATGTCTATGACCTACACCACAGCTCACAGCAACACCGTATCCTTAATCCACTGAGCAAGGCCAGGGATCAAACCCACATCCTCATGGATCCTAGTTGGATTCATTCACCTCTCAGCTACGAAGCGAACTCCCCAAGCCCGCATTCTTATGGATACTAGTGGAAACTCCAAAGCTAATATTCTTATATTGGTTTCTTTATGAATAACTTCATCACTGATGTACATCCTTGAAGGTATCTGTTCCTTTATGAGTGCTAGCTCCCTAGTTTTCAGCTGAAATTTGCTAGAGATGAGAACTGAAGAGGTTCAAGGGAAAAATAATTGAAGTATAATCTACTTCAATAATAAGTCCAGGACCAACTGGCTTCACAGGGGAATTCTACCAAACACTTAAGGAAGAGTTAATACCTGTCTTTCTTGAACTATTCCAGAAAATTTTAGAAGGAATGCTTCCAAACTTATTTTGTGAGGCCAGCAGTACCCTGATACAAAAAAAAAAAAAACAGAAAAGATTCTACAAAAAAAGGAAATTACACTCCAGTTTCCCTGATGAACGTAGATATAAAAAATCCTCAGTAAAATATTAGCAAACAGAATTCAGCAATACATTAAAGGGATCATATACCATGATCAAGTGGGATTTATTACAGGGATGCAAGGATGGTTCAGCTTCCACAAATCAGGGTGATAGACTTATTAACAAAATAAGGCTGAAAATCATGATTATCTATCTCAATTGATGCAGAAAAAGCATTTGACATAATTAAAACAAACAAAAATCCAAAAAACTCTCACCTATTAAGTATAGAGGGAATATAGTTCAACATAATAAAGGCCATACATGATTAAACCCACAGCTAACATCATACTCGAAGCTGAAGAGCAAAAAGCTTTTCCTCTGAAATCAAGAGCACAAATAGAATACCCACTGTCATCACAAATTAAAAATGTTTAAATTAGAAAGGAAGAAGTAAACTGTCTCTTTGCAGATGACATGATATTATATATAGAAAACTATAAAGATTCCATAAAAGAAAATGTTAGAAATAGTCAAATTTAGTGAAGTTGCAGGATCTAAAATCAATATATAAGATCTCTTGTGTTTGTGTATATCAGAAAAGAGAAATTAACAGAACAGTTCCCTTTATGATTGCATCAAAAAGTAAAATAGCTAGGAATAAATTAGATAAAGAAGACAAATACATGAAGCAGAAAGCAGGCAAGAAAACTAGGCTAATTTGTAATTAGTAAGGAAAATTGTTACTATGAAGTTTGGGGTAGACACTTCTTACCCTTCATGTTAATTACCAATGACATGTTACAGTAGTAATTAGGTTAACCTTAACTGGTGTAATCTTAAGAAAACTAAGCAATATGAAATAATCCCCATTTAGCCCTTGCATTATAGAGAAGTCATAATATGCTTTGATAAGAACATGCAATAAAGTAAATTACTGTAATTTTATATATCATAAAAACTGGTTCATTATTTGTTCTTAAAATATTACTCTAAAATGAAAAGTGAAGAACATGAAAAAGTTGATCATTCCTTAGAGCCATGTACTCCCATCTTTGTATTTGAGGTTTTGATTGTTTTCTGATTTACTGTGATGAGAAATTACGAAATATGTTCTCTGATTTGTTTCACTCTAGTGTTTTCATTGTCAAGAATTATGACTTTATATTTCTATTTTGTAATCATAATTCCCACTGTTTTCCCTCTCTCCCTCCCTCCCTCTCTCTCTCCCTCTCTCTCTCTCTCTCTC
>PVHT021183699.1:3455473-3494661 GCA_004024745.2 Catagonus wagneri | reverse complement strand
ATCTCTGAAATTCATACTAACTTTCCTAAGCTAAAAGTTTGAGTCTTTTTGCTAGGACATAATGTGAATGTATACTTTTAGTTCTGAATTTGAGATTTTTATTTCATTCATATTGCCCAGTGCATCTTTGGATAGTTTATTTTTATGTGTTTTTCTATCAGTAAATTTTTCTACAGTGTGTTTTACCACTAAAATGGTTCTCCTTCATCTGTCTTTATCAGCTTTTCTCTGATTATAATTTTGTCTTTACATATAGGGTTTTGTTTTTTCTCCTTTTAGAGCTGTACCTGCAGCATATAGAAGTTCCTAGGCTAGGAGGCTAGGTGTCAAATCAGAGCTGTAGCTGCCAGCCTACGCCACAGGCACAGCAACACCAGATCTGAGCTGCATTTGCAGCCTATACCACAGCTCACAGCAATGCCTGATCTTTAACCTGCTGACTGAGGCCAGGGATCGAACCCGTCTCCTCTCTAGTTGCGTTTGTTACCACTGAGCCACCACGGACACTCCTACATTTAGTTTTAAGTTATTTCCTTTTATCTGTCCTCCATTCACCTAACAAATGTTTAATGAGCATGTCTGTATAGAAAGTACTATACTAGGTTCTGTAGGTAAAGTGGTGGATAAAGTAAATGAAATTCCAGTCTTCATGGAGTTTTTGTTTTAATGGGGGAGTTGATAACAAGTTAATACGAGGTTTATCTTGTGATAATTCCTATGGAAAAATTAAAAGAATAGTATATTGGGCAGGGGTCAATTGCTATTTTACATTGGGTTATTAGGAGAGGATTCAGTGACATTTGAGGAGATAACTGATAGAAGTAAGGAAGTGAGGAGTTCACTTCGTGGCTCAGTGGTTAACGAATCCGACTAAGGACCATGAGGTTGCGGGTTCGATCCCTGGCCTTGCTCAGTGGGTTAAGGATCCGGAGTTGCCGTGAGCTGTGGTGAAGGTTGCAGACGCGGCTCGGATCCCGCGTTGCTGTGGCTGTGGTGAAGGCCGGCAGCTACAGCTCCTGTTAGACCCCTAGCCTGGGAACCTCCATATGCTGCGGGTGCGGCCCTAGAAAAGGCAAAAAGACAAAAAAAAAAAAGGAAGAAGAAGTAGGGAAGTGAGCCTAGCATACCAGGTAGCTATTTACTGGAAATTGAGAGAACAAGAAGAACAAACCCTATGAGGTGTAGCATGTGTGAAGGTAAGTGCGAAAAGCAGTAGGGGATAAAGCAGCAGAGGCAGGGTATCCAAATTAAGACTTGCTTTGGTTCTTAAAGTGATGTGGAAAACCAGTTGGGAGTTTTGGATGGACAAGCAGAAGCTAACTTAGGTTTTTAAAAAATACACTCCGTGGCTTCAGATTCTAGACTGTGTTGTAATATATGCCTATTCTGCTTTTTGTTGTGGTAGGCTTTTATCTGTAACTGCTTTATTTTCCTTTTCTCATCCCTATTCCACCAGCTCTCATCTCTGCATTATCTTTCTTGGAGCTCTTTTTTTTTTTGAGGTCTTTGTTCAGAGCTTAATTTCTCTGAAGTTGTGTCTCTGAATAGTTCACAAACTTCCTTTCCTTTCCTGGGATAATTTCTTTCAAATATATGTACCTGTTAACTGTATTTTGCTCAGTATACTTTGGTATATTTTTGTTCTATTCCTATGCCGAATCCTTTAAGATTCTTATACCTCTTAAAGGAATATGTTTCTTTCCAGAATAACTATTTACTGAAGAATAGAGGAGAGAGGGGCAAAAAGTGAGAATCACTTAAGTTTATTTCTTCGCATAGCTCTCAAACCAAATGCCTTTTCGGTCAGTCCTAGTAGCATAAGCTTCCTTCATTGTTGATACACTGCAGATAGTTAGGGTGATCCAACAGCTCCTTGGATTATAGATTCTCGGGCAGTGATCTGGTGATGATTTGCTCTTACCCTCCATCCCCAACAGCTTTGTCAAACATAATGAAGATGCTTGTTTGGTTCTTCCTTTAGCATGGCCTCACCTTGTTGTCTGTATTGTGAAGGGGACTTCTCCTGTGGATGACCTCTAGATCTAAAAGGATGGTAGGTGGGGGTTCTGGGACACAAATAGAGGCGAGATGGGGGCAGGACATGCCCTCAAACATGATCTTTTAGATGACTTGGTAGCCTTCCCCGGACCTGAAGAAGCTTCACTTGACATCCTTCATTTTGGTACAGATTTTACTGTATTTGGTAGAAGCTCTTAGTTTGGTTTGTGGTTGTAACTGTTTTCTTACTGTATTGAATATGACATTTCCTCACATTCTCCTTTGTATTTTGGTGAGTTTTAAGAGTAAAAACCACTTATTCACCTTAATTTTCAGTCCAGAACATTAGAAAACAAATATTTACCCATGATGCATTTTAAGATTTGTGGTTGAGAGGTATAATTTTTGATGTTATATGTAATCAAACAAGTGAATTTTTCCCTGTGATCTGTGGTAACGCTAGACTCTAGTAGAATTAATTTTACAATTATTGAAGGGGTTAAAGCAATGGAAGTGCTGAGAGCTTACTATATCTCAGGTACTGGGTTAAATTTAGCTTTTTCACTTATGATCTCATTTTATCCTCTTATCTCTGAAGGTGTTATTATAGATGAAGTAAACGAAAGCATTTAGAGATGTATGACTGGCTGGAAATTGTACTGCTAATAAAAACTAGAGCTGAAGTTCTCTTGTGGCTCAGAGGATTAAGGATCCCTTGTTGTCAGTGCAGCACCTTGGGTCACTGCTGTGGCGCGGGTTTGATCCCTGGCCCGGAAATTTCCACATGCCACGGACACAGCCAAAAAACAAGAGCCAGCGTTCAAACCCAGGCTATCTGACAGCAGAGATCATGTTCTTAACTCTTCTACATTCTGAACTGCTCTTCTCCCCTCTACACTCAGCTCCCTCCCCCATCTACTTAGCATTTAGTAAAATTTGTGTAGGCAGTGACTTTTGTTGAAGACTTCTGTTTCAAGGACTGAATTTTCTGGCTGCCTAAGTATAGATAGATATTTTTATGGGAGCTATTCATTTAATGCTTATATTTTTAAAATATAGGTTTACCAGTACATCAGGCTGTTTCCAGCATGTATTAGGTAGTTAAATAAGTGTGTTGCATAAGGCATCAGTCAAAAATTCCTTCTTCTTTTTTTTTTCCCTTTTGCTTTTTAGGGCTGCACCCATGGCATATGGAAGTTCCCAGGCTAGGGATCGAATCAGAGCTGCAGCTACTGGCCTACACCACAACCACAGCAGCTCAGGATTCGAACCGAGTCTGTGACCTACACCACAGCTCATGGCAATGCCAGATGCTTTTTTTTCCCCGCTTTTTAGGGCCGCACCTGCGGCATATGGAGGTTCCCAGGCTTAGGGGTCTAGCTGGATTCGTTTCCGCTGCACCACGATAGGAACTCCAGTGCCAGATTCTTAACCCACTGAGCAAGGCCAGGGATCGAACCCTTGTCCTCATGGATACTAGTCGGGTTCGTTACCCCTGAGCCACAAAGGGAACTCCCAGTCAAAACTTCATTTGATTGGCCTTTTATAGAAACTGAAGTACCTAATAAGGAAACATGGATATTATGTTTTTGGTAGTAAGAATTAGACCTAAAGTATGTGACTCTTGAAAGCCTGCAATGATGGTGTATTAATTTACTAGGGCTGCCATAACAGATTGCCACAAGTTATTTTCTCTCAGGTCTGGAGGCTGGAAGTCCAAGATTAAGGTGTGGACAGGGTCACTTTCTTATCAAAGCTGTGAGAAAAGCATCTGTTCTAGGGTTTTCTCCTTGGCTTGTAGATGACCACCTTCTCCTTATGTCTTCCATCTGTACATATCTGTGTTCAAATTTCTTCTGCTTATAAAGACACAGTCATATTGCCTCAGGGCCCACCCTTTAAAAAAAAAAGGGAAAAGAAAAACTCTTTTAACTTAATTACCTCTGTGAAGACTGTCTTCAAATAAGGTTACATTCTGAGGTGCTGGTGCTGGATTTAGGACTTCAACATAATGAATTTGGTGGCAGGAACACAGTTCAACCCCCAATATCCAATGTTCGTAATGGCCTCTTAAATAATACAGTGCACGGGTTGGGGGTGGGGATGGTACAGCATCACAGGTGGGAAAGTGGAAATGTAAATCACTTTTGCTCATTCTACACGCAACCTGAAAACAGAATCTGAGCTTTTCCCACTGCCTTTCCTTTTGCCTTGCAGCCAAAGGAAAATTATTTCTAGTTCGAGAAGAGTGCTCAAAGTGCTTGGCTCCTGGCCTAGCCCACTGGATATGGACTGTCTCCTCTGTGGCTTAGGAGCAGAGAAGAGAACTATTCTCTGCCAATAGAAGTTTTAGAAAATTATTAGTGGGACTATCATTATTACAAACACATAGGAAAAGAGAAATAATTTTAATAGTATCAACTCTCAAGTACTTAGCCTAGATCAGAGGTTGATGGACTTTTTTATGAAAAGTCATGCAGACACGGTGGCAACTACTCAGCTCTACTTTTCTTTTTTCTTTTCTTTTTGCCTTTGCTAGGTCCGCACTCACAGCATATGGAGGTTCCCAGGCTAGGGGTCTAGTCGGAGCTGTAGCCACTGGCCTATGCCACAGCCACAGCAATGCGGGATCCAAGCCGCGTCTGCTGCCTACACCACAGCTCACGGCAACGCCAGGGATCGATCCCGCAACCTAATGGTTCCTAGTTGGATTCATTAACCACTGAGCCATGACGGGAACTCCAGCTCTACTTTAATATGAATGCTGCATGTTTAACACATAATTGAATAGATGTAGCTGTGTTGCAATAAAGCTTTACAAAATAGGTGGCTGGCAAGCTGTGGACTATAACTTGAAGATCCCTGGCTTTGATTATAAAGATACTATCTTATCCATGTAAAGTTAAAGTAAGGCAAGTTACTTGGTAAGCATGAAATAATTTGTTCTGAGTATTTCAAAACAGGATAGGCTGTTATAACTGAAAATGGATTGGAAAGATCATTTACCACAGCTCTTATTTTATTGGTAATTGAGGTTTAAAAAAATAAAAGAATTGGTAGATCTTGAAGAGGGATCAGATTAGGGAGAAAGCAGGTGAATCATTTATTTTGCAGAATGAGACCTAGAGTCAAATGGGACGTTCCTGATTTGGGTGCCTCACTTCGTAGAACCCACTTTGTAAAAGCAGGTGCTTCTATGTTATTTTAACCTCGGACCTTTTTTCCCTTGAGACAGACAGACAGACAGACAGACACACACACACACACACACACACTCACGAGGATTATGATTAACAAAATGAAGGTCTAGGCATATGAGGAGTGGCTCTAGGTCACACAGCCAACAGGTTACAGAGCCATTATTAGATCACAGGTCGTGCTCCTAGGTCCCTTCCACTGACCCTTGACTTCTCCTCACCTGTCCACACCTATCTTCAGCTGCATTGCTGGCTAGAGTCCAAAATATACTGATGTAAGTGAACCAGGTTTTTTGTTTTTTAAACTTACTTTCTGTTTTATCTTCAGCTGAGCTAGACATTTATCTAATTCTGGAAATTTTAACATAAATATCTTTTTTCCCCATTTTTTTAAATTTATTTTTTTGGCTGTACCATGGCAGGTGAAAGTTCCTAGGCTGGGGATCAAACTCACACCACAGCAGTGACCCAAGCTGCTGCAGTGACAATGCTGGATTCTTAACCTGCTGTGCCACAAGAGAACTCCAGATATCTTTTTTGTCTTAAAAAAAAAAAAAAAACTGTTGCTTCAGTGTACATTTTACTTTTGTAAATTAAGAAATGAAAGGATTAGAGTTCCCGTCGTGGCTCAGTGGTTAACGAATCCGACTAGGAACCATGAGGTTGCGGGTTCGATCCCTGCCCTTGCTCAGTGGGTTAACGATCAGGCATTGCCGTGAGCTGTGGTGTAGGCTGCAGACGCAGCTTGGATCCTGCGTTGCTGTGGCTGCGGCGCAGGCCAGTGGCCACAGCTCCCATTAGACCCCTAGCCTGGGAACCTCCACATGCCGCGGGTGTGGCCATAAAATGACAAAAGGCCAAAAAAAAAAAAAGAAAGGATTAAAGGTAGCAGGTTTTCTGAATTTCTCTGTATACTCTGGTATCAAAACCAGCCTGTGTGAGTGACCTGCAGTTGATTTTTGCTTGCTTGTTTTCTTTTTTATGTTTAGCATGAGAAACGTAATCACATCTGTACTCTGGGAAGGTGAATCCAAACCCAGATATTTGATGTGGCATAGGATCTGGCTGGTACTTGCCTGAAGGGAAAGCTAGGGTCTACATGGAATTAGTGGGGAAAGGGGAATCTAGAAAAGAGTATTTGATTTATATAGTTGGGCATAAGTCTTGGATTTAACAAGATATGCTTCTAGTACTCTTTCTGTGGGTGTCATTTTGCAGTGCTCATCAGTGACATCATCCTGCTTGTTGTGGTCAGCTTACTAGCAGTGCTTCCCTTACTGCAGGGTCTCCCAGTAGTATGATTTCAACAGTTGAAAATAGCAACAATTGAAAATAGCAGCCACGCTGCTATTTTATGTTCTTTCCTGATAGTAAAGAAATTAATCTTTTCTTTGTGACTTAAGGTCATCCTTTGACTTATTTATTTTAATTTTATTTAATTTTATTTTATTTAATCTTTTTAGGGCTGCACCTGCAGCATGTGGAGGTTCCCAGGCTAAGGGTCTAATCAGAGCTGTTGCTGCTGGCCTACGCCAGAGCCACAACAATGCCAGATCCGAGCCGTGTCTGTGACCTATACCACAACTGACAACACCAGATCGTCAACCCACTGAGCGAAGCCAGGGATCAAACCTGCAACCTCATGGTTCCTAGTCGGATTCATTTCCTCTGTGCCACGACGGGAACTTCTAAGGTCATCCTTTTAAATCCCTGGGCAGAGAGAGTGTGATGGTGCTACCTGAGTCCATACATTTGGTTTTATCTCTCTCTAGGAAGAATCTCTTATGTTTTAAGTGAACCTGTCTGTTATCAAATGAATTGAGTGTCCTGCTGTTCACTGCTTAAAAAAATCAATACTGACAAATGGTAGAAAGGAAAGGCACGTTTAATCAGAACGCCAGCAATCTGGGAAGATGGTGGACTCAGAGTCCCCCCAAAACCACCTCCGAAGATTCTGCTGGGCCATGGACCTTTTAAAGGAAAGGAGGGAAGTAACCTCAGTTAATCATTGAGATTAAGGGGTCAGAGTCATTGCCCTCCCTGACTGTGTGAAGGCTTGTCCACTTCTATTGGTCTTCCTCTGCATTTTAGCTTTACTTTGTTCACCAGTTTGTTACTGAGATGACTGAAGAGGAAGCTAGTGAAGAGATCTGGTCATCTGTTAGCTTATTCTTCAGTTTTACTTCTTTGATCTATGGAAAGAACCAACAAGTTAGGCAAGGTATTGTGTGATTAAAAGATGTAAAAGGCGTGATTAAAAGATGTAAAAGATGTGCTAGGGCCAGAGATGAGTAGAGCCCGGAGGTGTCTGATTTAAAAGTTAGTTACAGCATGGGTTTGCTAAAGTGACAAGAAAAGGGCTCCCTGCTGAGGGTGGTTTTCCTGCAAAGAGCTGCTTACTGATAAGATTTCTTTCTTTCTTTCCCTCCTTACCTGCCTTCCTCTCTCCCTCCCTCCTCCCCTCTCCTCTCCTCTTTCCCCCTCTCACTTTCCCGCATTTTCCATGTACACCTCATCTTCCTCCTTTTGGTCTTCCTCCCCTCCCCCTTTCTCCCTCCTCGCTCCTGTTTCTTTTTCCTGTCTTCTTCATCTTCATTATTAGCCCTAGTGGCTAGTTTTCAGCTGTTGAATTACTTAACTTTATTCCGGAAATGTTTTTTCCATTACTGGAATGACTGTGGTTTATATATATGAATATGTAGCTAATTTTAGAGCTCTCTGTGGTGAACAGAAGTCTGGTTACCTTCAGGGAGGTCACATGAGATGAGCTCTGGTACCTGGATATCTGGTGCACTGCCATATTTATTGCTTTTAAGCCATTTTTCATTTTACAGCCAATCGCTACTGCTCTTGTGATGGGCCTTGCTGTGCCATTTTTGTCTGGCATAAAGCACATCCTAATTAACCGATGTGGGCAGGGGAGATGTTTGTGGTATTGTGCCCTTAGAGTTAGGCCAACCATTTCTCACTTATCTGACCTTTAGTTTCCAAGGAATTAAAATATTTGGTTAGTGTTATTAAAAGAAAGATGAGTGTTTTCTGAGAAAGAATATGATCAGATGTCTAAAATCCCATTATGCTAATCTTGCAGTATCTTTAGAATCTAAAAAGAACAAGCCACATTTTTTTGTCAAGTTGTCTAACTAGTTGTGGGTAACAGCATGTGTTCTAGTGTTTAACTGGTTTACATCAGTGGATTGTTTGTTGTAGTCACTCATGTTTTTGATAAAATTAACTTTGATTTTGTTTTTAAAAGAGAAAGGTGCTTTACTTAATTATGGTAACCAAATGGAAGAATGATGCCAGCCAACAGGGTTTTTATGGTGCTGCCAAATGCACCGTGAAAGTTAGATTTTCTTCCTTTAGTTGAATGTCTGCTAACCTGTTCACAAAAGACAGACAATCTTTACCTTCTCCCTACTTTTCAACTTTTTTCTTTACATTTGAAGCTAAATTCTTGGAGTGTTTAATGGCTACTTTTATTTCCTCATCAATGTGTCTCACTTTTTGAATATGTAATGTTTCAGTTTCTTTTCTTTTGGCTTTTGGGCTGCACTGGTGGCATATGAAGATTCCCAGGCTAGGGGTCAAATCAGAGCTGTAGCCGCTGGCCTGTGCCACAGCCACAGCTACGTGGGATCTGAGCTGCGTCGACTTACACCACAGCTCACGGCAACACCAGATCCTTAACCTTGAGTGAGGCTAGGGATCGAACCTTCGTCCTCGTGGATGCTATTTGGATTCATTAACCACTGAGCCACGATGGGAACTCCTCCGTTTCATTTTTAGAATTAAAAGATAACACACCTTTAAAGGTGCACAAGCATACAATGCAGTTACCTTTCTGCCCTAGTTCCCCGCATACAATGCAGTTACCTTTCTGCCCTAGTTCCCCTTCACACCTTCCAGTTCTTCCCTTTTTTTTTTTTTTTAATAACCCCAGAGGATTCTTTTCTTTTCTTTCTTTCCTTTTTTTTTTTTTTGCTTTTTAGGTCCATATTCACAGCATATGGAGGTTCCCAGGCCAGGGGTTAAATTGAAGCTGTAGCTGCTGGCCTGTACCACAGCCACACGGGATCTGAGTTGTGTCTGCAACCTATACCACAGCTCATGGCAACACCAGATCCTTAACCCACTGAGCGAGGCCAGAGATCAAACCCGGGTCCTCAGAGATACTAGTCAGGTTCGTTTCAGCTGAGCCATAGTGGGAACTCCATATTTACTTATTTATTTTCTTCCTTTCTTTTTTTTACTTAAAGTATATTTGATTTACAGTGTTATACCAATTTCTGTTGTACAACAAAGTGACCCAGTCACACGTATATATACATTCCCTTTCTTACATTATCTTTCTTTGTGTTCTATCCCAAGAGACAGATTATAGTCCCCTGTGCTACACAGCAGGACCTCATTGCTTATCCATTCTAAATGTAATAGTTTGCGTCTACTGTCCCTAAATTCCCAGTCTATCCCACTCTCTACCCATTCCCCCTTGGCAACCAGAAGTCTGTTCTCTATGTATGTGAGTTATTTCTGTTTTATAGTTAGGTACATCTGTGCCGTATTCTATTTATTTGCTTGTTGTTTTTAGGGCTGCGCCTGTGGCATATTCTCAGGCCAGGGGTGGAATTAGAGCTTCACCTGCCAGCCTTCGGCACAGCCATAGCAGTGCCAGATCTGAGCCACATCTGTGACCTAAATGCAGCTTGCGGCAATGCTGGATCCTTAACATACCGAGCAAGGCCAGGATGTGAACCCACATCCACACGGACACTAGGTCAATTTTTTTTTAACTCAGTGAATTTTATTACATTTATAGTTGTACAGTGATCATCACAACCTAATTTGACAGCATTTCCATCCCAAACCCCCAGCCCTGTCCCTCACCCCCACAACTTGTCTCCTTTGGAAACCATATGGTTTTCAACGTCTGTGAGTCAGTATCTGTTCTGCAAAGAAGTTCATTGTATCCTTTCTTTGATTCCACATGTAAGTGATAGCATATGACGTTTGTGTCTCATTGTCTGACTTCACTTAGCATGATAGTTTCTAGGTCCATCCATGTTGCTGCAAGTGCCATTATTTCATCCCTTTTTATGGCTAATAATCTGTTGCGTATATGTACCATATCTTCTTTTTTCACTCCTCTGTTGATGGACATTTAGGTTGCTTCCATGTCTTGGCTATTGTATATAGTGCTGCAATGAACATTGGGGTACATGTATCTTTTTTTTTTTTGTAAGATTTTTATTTTTTCTATTATAGTTGACTTACAATGTGCTGTCAATTCGTGTTTTTTTTTTGAGTCATGGTTTTCTCAGGATAGATGCCCAGGAGTGGGATTGCTGGAACAAATGGTAATTCTATTTTTGGTTGGTTGAGGAACCTCCATACTGTTTTCTGTAGTGGCTGCAACAGGTTACATTCTCACCAACACTGTAAGAGGGTTCCCTTTTCTCCACACCCTCTCCAGCATTTACTGTTTGTAGACTTTTTTGATGATGGCCATTCTGACTGGTGTAAGGGGGTACCTGAGAGTAGTTTCGATTTTCATTTCCCTAATAATTAGTGATGTTGAACATCTTATCATGTGTGTTTTGGCCATCTGTATGTCTTCTTTGGAGAATTGTCTGTTTAGATCTTCTTCCCATTTTATGATGGGGTTGTTTGTTTTTTGGTATTGAGCTACAGGAGATGTTTATATATATTGGAGATTAATCCCTTGTCTGTGGCTTCATTTGCAAATATTTTCTCCCACTCTGTGTGTTTTCCTTTCATTTTGTTTAGGGTTTCCTTTGCTATGCAAAACTTTTAAGTTTAATTAGATCCCATTTGTTTATTTTTGTTTCTATTGTCATTACTTTAGGAGGTGAATCTGAGAAGATACTGCTGTGGTTTTTGTCAGAGTGTGTTTGGCCTGTGTTTTCCTCTTAAGAGTTTTATATCTTTTATAAAGTTTTATAAAGTATCCGGTCTTACGTTTAGGTCTTTAATCCATTTTGAGTTTATTTTTGTGTATGGTGTTAGGAAGTGTTCTTATTTCATTCTTTCACATGTAGCTGTCCAGTTTTCCCAGCACTACTTACTGAAGGGACTGCCGATGATTTTATCAGGGTTCCCATGTATATTATATGTTTCTTCTTCCTAGCTGCTTTCAGTATTTTCTCTTTAATTTTGGTTCGTTTGATTAATATGTGTCTCGAGGTATTCCTCCTTGGGTTTATTTTATATGGTACTGGTTCTGCTTCCTGTATTTGAATGAGTGATTCCTTTCCCATGTTAGGGAAGTTTTGGACTATTATTTCTTCACATATTTTCTCTGGCCCTTTCTCTCTTCTCCCTCTGACACCCCTATAATATGGATGTTGGTGAGTTTAACATTGTCCCAGAATTCTCCTAGACTGTCTTAATTTTTTTTTTTTTTTTTTTTGTCTTTTTGCCTTGTCTAGGGCTGCACCCACGGCATATGGAGGTTCCCAGGCTAGGTGTCTAACAGGAGCTGTAGCCGCCGGCCTTCGCCACAGCAACGTGGGATCTGAGCCGCGTCTGCAACCTACACCACAGCTCACGACAACGTCGGATCCTTAACCCACTGAGCAAGGCTAGGGATTGAATCTGCAACCTCATGGTTCCTAGTCGAATTCGTTAACCACTGAGCCACGAGGAGAACTCCCTGTCTTCATTTCTTTTCAATCTTTTTTCCTCTTTTCAAAAGTTCTGCATCAGTGATTTCCACTAGTCTGTCCTCCACCTCACTTATTTATCTTCTGCCTCTTGTATTCTGCTGTTGGTTGCTTCTAGTGAGTTTTTTATTTCAGTTATTGTATTTTGCATCTCTGCTTGCTTAGTCCTTAAATCTTCTATATCTTTGCCCAATGTTTCTTGTAATTTATCAACCTTTGCCTCTAGTTTATTTCTAAGACCTTAAATCGTCTTTACTATCATCAGTCTAAAGTCTTTTTCATGGAGGTTGGTAATCTCCAGATCACTTAGCTGTTTTTCTGTTTTGTTTTTGTTTTTTTCCTGCTCCCTTCTCTGAGTCATAATTTTCTGCATTTTCATTTTATATAGATTTTTGGTGTGGTCTCCTTTTTGCAGGCAATAAAGAGTTGTAGTCTGTGACTACTGTGGTGGTTTGTACCCACCCCGTAGCCTGCACAGGAGGCGCCCCACCATCTGAGAGCCCACGCATGCACAGAGAAAGATGTTCCTATAGCAGTCCTGCCCCTCTTCCTCTCCCCATCCCCAACAACATTGCTTTGCTTCTCTGGCATGCCCAGGCCTCCTCTGGTGCTCCCTCTACTGTCATGTACCACCTCCAGCCCTTGGTGTACTGCTCTCCAGCCCCCTCAATCTGTAGCTACACAGCCTCCCCTAGTCCTCTTTCCAGAACTGACCTCTGTTGCCCAAGTCTCAGTGCCCAGCCCTCACACAGGTATCTCAGGCTGTGGGACTGATGGTCTGTGCGGCTCTCTTTCTGCTTTGTCCTCCTCTGACCTACTGCTGTGCTTTTCTCTGTGGCTTTGAGGTTACCCCTCTGTCCCTGCTGATCTCCCTGTCAGTTAGGTGGCCTCCCAGGGTACAGATTCCTTTCCTCATTCACAGATTCCTCTCAGCAGGACTGGTCCCATACTGGTTTCTTTTTTTCTCCTCTCCCTCTCTCTCTTTTTCCTTTTGTTCTGCCAAGTTATGTGGAGGGTTTCTTGCCCTTTTCGGAAGTCTGAGGTGTTCTGCCAGTGTTCAGTAGATGTTCTGTACAAGTTGTTCTTTATATAGGTTTTTTGTTTTTGTTTTTGTTTTTGGATATGTTTGTGGGAGAAGGTGAGCGCCATGTCCTCTCCTGTGCCATCCTGATCCCCGGTCCACAACCAGTATGTTGTTAATGTCTTAGCTTTCCTCCCCCCCCCCCCCGCCCCGAGTTTCCTCATGCAAAAGTGAGTATTGCTCTTTTTCACTTTTTATTTCTCAGATCTATATTATATTAGCACATAGAGATCATTTTTGTTTTTTGTTACAGCCACATTCTATTTCCTTGACAGTTAATACCTGAAGTCAGACTTCTGATGCATCCCATTTGTTGGAGGCCCATTATCGGGCCTCATTCTTCTCTACCTCTGTCTTTCCAGGGTACTTGTTTCTTCTGAGTGTCTGTGTCACCACCCTTTAGGCTTTAATACCAGGACTTGCGTT
Source organism: Catagonus wagneri (assembly GCA_004024745.2). Classification (NCBI taxonomy): domain Eukaryota; kingdom Metazoa; phylum Chordata; class Mammalia; order Artiodactyla; family Tayassuidae; genus Catagonus; species Catagonus wagneri. The sequence goes on along the minus strand of PVHT021183699.1, from coordinate 3,481,276 downwards.
TCTGCTGTGCACATAAATACAAAATCATAGAAAGGGGTAGGTTTTATGGAGGACCATTGATGTTCCAAGTGATATATAGGGAGAAAGAAGGAAACCCCTTCGTTGTCTCTAGGGCTCCAACCTTCTGACCCATGAACATTTAAAATATTTGTGGTAGCGACATTCTACCTCTGACCCCAAACAAATGCTGACCTCACTGTGTTCAGCAGACTGTGTTTTCTCCATTTTGATCTAAACAAAACCTGGCAAGTACTTGTTCAGATATTTATGAGGTGAATATACCACTCTCTCGGGCTACTTCTTTATTCTGCTGACTCTCTTTCTCCCAAAGCGTTAAAGCAGTCCTTTTTTTTTTTTTTTCCTCCACGTCTACAGCTTATGGAAGTTCAGCGACCATGGAATGAATCTGAGCCGCAGCTGTGACCTACAGCACCGCTGCTGCAACGCCAGATCCTGTACCCCCTGTCCCAGGCTAGCCTCTTCTCACTATCCTCTGCAGCAAACCCAGCTGCTGCAGTCGGGTTCTTAACCATTGCACTACAGCGGGAACTTCCTCTTAAGCAATCTTGAAAGCTCTCCTGCTGATTCATTATTCTTTTAGTGTCCTCACTGTCCCTCCCCACAGAGAGTTCAGCTTTAAGCACTGCATCTGTGGATTATTTCCTACACCTGCATTTCATTCATTTTCTCTCATGCTCAAGACTTTTGGAGTCTAGCTCTAACATATCTGTGCTATATGAACTAGCTACATTGATTATATGTTAATCTTTGTAAGAAGCTATTAGGAGGTATGTTTTACAGATGAAGAAATGTAGATTCATAGGGATCACACAGCTAGTTAGGGACCTGTAGCTAGAGGTTATTCAGGCTATGACATGGAGTCACTGCTTGATTATGCCCTAGAACTTCACACTCAACATAGAATGTAAACATTAGGATGTCGGAGTTCTATCCTTGGTTCTGCTGCACTTGACTCTTACTCTGATGTTGAGCTGCTTGCTGTACCAGCATTTAATCACCTGGAAAGTAAGGAGCTTGGACTAGAAATCTAAAGCCTCTTCTCACTAGCTAGTCCTGAATCTAGATGTGTATCTAAGATTACTTACGGTGTGTGGTCTGTTGCCTGGTCCCCTGCACTTCTAAAAGCCAGGGCTGTTTCTCTCTACCTAGAGTGTTCCTACAGTGAACTGCTTCTAGTTAGTTGGTTGAGATTTAAGCACCCAGGAGTTCCCGTCGTGGCTCAGTGGTTAACGAATCCGACTAGGAACCATGAGGTTGCGGGTTCAATCCCTGGCCTTGCTCGGTGGGTTAAGGATCCGGCCTTGCCATGAGCTGTGGTGTAGGTTGCAGACACGGCTTGGATCCCGCGTTGCTGTGGCAAAGGCCGGCAGCTAGAGCTCCTGTTAGACCCCTAGCCTGGGAACTTCCATATACCATGGGTGCAGCCCTAGATAAGGCAAAAAGACAAAAAAAAAAAATTTAAGCACCTAAATCAGTGGATTTTACATAGGTGATAGATTTCTCCCTCCTTACATTACAAGATGCACTTTTTGTCTTACTAAATGTATTTCCATTCTATTAGAGATAATTTTTACCCATTGACTTAATGATTTTTAAGCAACTGTATATAGTTGATTTGTTATTTAAAAAAAAAATTATTACTACTTTAGAGCTTTAGGTATAACCTAGAAAGACACATAAGCTGGTTCATTTCTTACTCAATTTTTTCCCCTAAGTTTAAAGCCATTGTATGCATTTTATAAAATAACTTTATAGTGCTAATGTGTTTTTAATCATCACTGGAGAACTATTTTGATATTATATTGTTTTATAACATGATACATTCATTAATAGATATAATGAAGACTTTCTAATGGTCTACACTTTATGTTTGAGTATTTTTATTTATTTGTTTGACTTTTTTAGCACATTCTAAAGTGGGTTCTGATTGTTTTCACTTTGGATATGCTCTGTATAAAGGTGGCTTTTCTAGCCTATATATAAAATATGTTTTGTTGATTTTTGATTAAAAAAAGCTAATACCTTATGCATAATGACATCAATTTAAAAGGATCGTTTAGTAATTTAAGTGTAATTTATTAGCAAAAAGTATAAAAGTGAAGCATACATTTTTCAATTGTTATTTATCCAATTTGGACTTTATGTAACTAATATTTCAGATTTATTTAAAATATTTTATGTAAAATATTTCAATTTATTTTTTTCTTCTTGTTGCAGGAGCTAGAGTTAATGCCAAAGACAGCAAATGGTTGACACCTTTACACAGAGCAGTTGCATCTTGTAGTGAGGTATGAAATTTCTCTTAGTAAATATATTATATATAAGATTATTAAGCCCTGCTTATGAGCCCATATTCAATTATGTATTTTCAAAAAAAGGAAAAAGCAACTGAAAATACCTAGACTGGTCACTTTATTTTGGAATTTGTACAAACCGAGTTAATCGTTCCATTTTCCTTTGGCTACTGAGGCCTCTTGGAGAGTCAAGTAGCAGAGAAAACACTCACGCTGTACTTCCTATAAGGGAGTTTTTTTTTTGTTGTTGTTTGTCTATTTTAAAATTCCTCCTCAGGGCTTTTCTCTACTGGTTCACATTAGCCTGGTAGATGTATTGCAAAGGTTCTACTGGTTGCAATCAAGAAATAATATTAGCATTGTACAGTGATTAATTGAAATGTTGTTTAGGTAAACACTGAAATTAGTTTCTGAAACATTACTTGATCTCACATTTTGCCAGTTCTAAGTATGCAAGCTTAAACTATACTAGGTGTCTTAGGAGGAAAAACAATTCCGTCTTTTTTATAATTCTGTGTACTATTTGCTCTTCAAGGTAACTGACATTTTTGGAGAATGTTCATTTTTGTATTTTTCATATCTTACAGTAGTCATAACATTCTTGCAGGGTAGATATTTTGAAAGAACTATGTAGGTAATGATTTGCCAGAAACCACTCAGCTATTGAGAAGCAGAGATAACACAAAAACCTGGATGCTTTTTGTTTCTGTCATATTGGTTCATTTCTAAAGTAAATTGGGTACTTTTTACAAATGCATTTGCACACAGTACCCCTTAATGATTTTTTCTCCCCCACCCCTTTTTCGGTCTTTTTAGGGCCACACCAATGACATATGGAAGTTCCCAGGCTAGGGATTGAATCAGAGCTGTGGCCACCAGCGTATGGCACAGCCACAGCAATGCCAGATCCAAGCCATGTCTGCGACCTACACCACAGCTCATGGCCAGATCCTTAACCCACTGAGTGAGGCCAGGGATTGAACCCACGTCCTCATGGATATTAGTCGGATTTGTTACCACCGTTTGTTACCACTGACCCACAGTGGGAACTCCCCTTGATGCTTGTTGAAAACAGTTTTAAATAATTTAAAATATGAAAGTGTATGACTATAAATTAATATTTTCTTCATTTCTTCAAATTGTGAGAGACAAAGCGTAGCTACTGACCCTTCTCCCCATCATGGAACTACATAGTTCTGAAAAGAGGAAGTGCCTCGAGAGGACATTTCCTCAGGCAGAACTGGGGGAACTTGTCTCTCCATTCTTCTTTGTATTCCTCATTGTGAACTACACCTTGAAAAAGAATTGGGCAAGTGAAGAGAAGTGGAGGAGAGAGTAGCTGGAAAGGATTGAGACCGTTGCAGTGTGGCAGAGGCAGTCTGTTGGCCATAAGCCTCTGGGTTGGCAGAAGGAGGGAGGGAACAGTGGTCCTTGGTGGCTGTAGCTGATGAACTTGGAAAGGGGGAAACTGGTTTCAGATATCACTTGCCACTTTCCAGCTGTGTGATCTTGGGCAAATCTGGAAATTCTATAACCAAAATTCTTTGAACTCTGAAATTCATGGTGACGTTGTTAAGTTTGTGGTTAACCTCCTTATAAAGAAGTTTCTTTAAGTAAAGACAGTTAAAGAAGATAAATATTACCATCACTGTGGATTATTAACAATGTAGTCATACTTACCCTATTTCTTGGGAGTATGACTATTAAATTTAGTGGGGTTTTGCCAAATTAATCATCAGAAGAACACTTTGTATATTTGTAGAGATTGTAAAACAGACCATAAATTCTTAAAGAAAAGAATGTTAAAGCAGATTTCAGGTTCCACCTGAAGGACCTGACTGCTGATTTTTAAAGTGTGTACTTAACCTGAACTTAAGGGCATGCTGTAGGTTAGAAAGCAATGGATTCTAATAAGTTTAAGCTTTTCAGCCTAAAATCAAGTTAAGGCTTTCAGCCTAAAAATTCCTAGGCTCTGTAATATTATTACTCTTCTGCAGGATTAGGGGAAATTGCTGTAAAATGTGACCATTCCATAAAAATATAACTTCTTAAACCCTGAGCCCTGAGGATTATTTTTTTCTCAAAAAGAAAATCTCATAATCAGTGAACTCTTAGGAAACCTACTCAAAATTATCAATTTCACTGGTGTTCTTTGAATTATCCCTATTATAGCCTGAGAGCAGAAGATACCTATATTTACGTATTTACTTCATTTAATAAGAAAACAAAACCACATAGGGTTATATAAAAGACAAAACTTGAAGTAGCTTTTGGTTTATATTTTTTGAGTTAATGTGAGAGAAGGAATGACAATGACTGGAGTGACTTTTCTCAGTTCTCTCAAAGGCAGAGATGGCTGGCATCATTGTAGTTGCATAGCCGGGAGGTTAAGTCATCACAGACATGGAGGTCATATTGAACTTGGGCTGAGAAAGACTGCTTCAGATTAACTGTCCCAAACACCTCAGCTCTCCTTCAGTGACGTGGTTTCCACATACTTGATCGTATTGCCTGGCTGCCTCTTCTTTTCTCTACCACTGATTTGTGACTGTCGTTCTTCAAGTGTAGCATACAATTCAGTGCTTTCTAAATGCTGAGTATTCTTCTGAATAAATCAGTTCCTGAGCATTAGGGCTGTTGGTGGTATGTGTTTGTTTTATTTTTTGGTTTAGGAGGGGTTGTTTGTTTTTACCCTTCCTTGCCACGTGAGGACATTCCTGGGCAGAGATCGCACCCATGTCACAGAGTGACAACGCCAGATTCTTAATCTGCTGAGCCACCAAAGGAACTCCCAGTTTTTGTTTTTTCTGTTTTAAGACACCATATTGCACTGAATCGTGTGAAGGATATGCATTTATTTTCTAGAGCTAACTCTAAGAATTAACATTTTAGTTCTATCAAGATAACTGAATATAAAATATATTATCATGTGAGATATTAGTGGTCCATCCAGACATTGTGTTTATTTGCAGATGTGTTAGCCTTCCTTTTTCCTGTGTCTGACTGCAAGCTGTGAATAAATACTCTTTAGATATAATTATTTAACCTTTTGTGATCATCCCATCCCCATATTTCATAATCTTACTTAAATCAATATCATAATATAGTTACTTGGGTTTTTTTTTTAAAACCCACCTGCAGCATTTCTTACACATACATACCCTTTAATAATGGAAAAATTGGGATCAAATTTACTGGGGTAATACTTGTCGTTAGTGAAACTATGTATATCCTTGGTTATCTCTACTTTTTTTTCTAAATGTTTGTAATGTGGTAATAAAAAAAATCTACAGTTGTATTAGGGTATGACATCAGGCTCCTTGGTTTGTAACTTCCAGAAATTTACCCTTTATTAATTTTTGTTTTTGATGTCTCCCATCTTTAGAGGAGTTTTTAAAATTTTTTTCTAAATTTTCAAAGATCACTGCTATTGTGACATGGCACTGACATTTATTATTCTGAGTGGTAAATGGTGGATATATTAGCTCAGCTGCCATAACAAATGCCATAGACTGGGCAGCTTAAACGACAGAAATTTATTTTCTCACAGGCTGGAGCCTGGAAGCCCCAGGTGAAGGTCCAGCAGGGTCAGTTTCAGGTGAAGGGCAGTGTGGGGGAGGGGAGGATTGTCTCTCTCTTTTTTTGCCTTAGAAGGCCATCAGTCTGATCAGGTTAGAGTCCCTCCCTTATAATCTCATAGAATCTTCCTGTTTATCTACAAACACACTCACATTGGGAGGATAGGGCTTCGACATGAATTGTGGGGGTGTTCTAATGGCCCCAGGGTTCAGACTTTGATCTGCTCTGATTCTAAAATCTGAGCCATAGTGTTTACAGCCTTCTTTAGGGGCCATCTTACCCACGCTCAACCATAAACCAACTTTATTCTTGCTTTTCTGTGAAACAAAAATAAAGTTTTTGTTTTTCTCTTCTTGCTAATGAAACAAAGTCCACATACTTCTCAGGAACTTTGAGGTATTTAGTTGTGAATTCCAGATGGGAACAATTAAGGCAAGCATGGCGTGTCCAGTATACTGTATTTGCCTAATTTATCCAATTATAAATTCTTTATTTTGGTTTTTATCATTTTCTAGTACATCTTTTAACATCCCTATTACTTTTCCCAGGATAGTGTCAGTATAGTTCCCCAAGTCACAATATATCCTTCTTGAGGATGAAGGTGGAGGATACTGACAGTGTTTGTACCTTGTTCTTCATGATTTTGAGGACATAATTCCTCTGTGTATCTTTGCCCCTGTATTACTTTTTTAAATTGAAATATATTTACAGTAAAATGCACAGACTTTAAGTGTGTGGTCTTGAGTTTTGGCAAGTGTCTACACCCTTGTAACCTTTTTCCTCACCAGAATATGAAAGATTCCATCACTCCAGCAAGTTGCCTCCTGTCCTCGGAGGCAACCACTGTTCTGATTTCTCTCACCACAGAGAAATTTGCCTGTTGTAGGATTTTATAAAAATGGAATCATAACATATGCATTCTACTGTCTTCTTTTGTTCAGTGTGGCACTTTGAGATTCATCCATATGGTCGTATGCATTAATGGTTCATTTCTTTTTATTGTTGAGTAGTGTTTTATTGTACACTGGTTTATCCATTTTTTTATATGTGGACATTTTGTTTTTGGCTCTTATGAATGAATAAAGCTGCTACTAACAGATAGGTCTTTTTCAAATTTCTCTTGGTTAAATAGCTGGAGTGCAGAATTGTAGGGTCACGGGGCAGCCCTCTGTATACCTTTGACTACCTCCTTAGCAGTTTGATAGACTGAGAGGTGTCTTCAGTCTTTTACCAGCCTTGTACTGTTTCCCATATTTCAAACAGTTCTGATTACTTTTTATTTCAGCTGCTTAAAAGGCCATGTACGAATCATGAATAATAGCATTCTGTTTTGTCTTCCTTTCTGCTTTGTGTATTTATAGTTATTTCATCTTTTGAACACTTTTCATGTGTGTTCGGTTCTTTTGCTTTATAGTAGACTTGAGATGTGATGGACATGTAGTATTTCCCATCTTTACTAATAAGAAAATGAAGGGTCAGTTTACTAGATAGAACTGAGATGATTCTGTTCTGGTTCTAGTCCTTTCCATTTCATATGTAGTTTGTTCTTCACTTGCTAGAAATGGGATTATCACTATAAGGAAAAATATTTGCTACATCTAGTCCTGATTATATTGCTTAATATTGATAGCATACTGGATTCCTTATGATCTTGCATTGAGTCCAATCTGTGGATGTGTTGTGATGTTTTCCTTGTGCTCTGGGACACCAGACCCCTTATTTTTTTTAGGGCCACACCTGCAGCATATGGAAGTTCCTAGGCTAGGAGTTGAATTGGAGCTGCAGCTGCCAGCCAACACCACAACCAGCAATGCGGGATCCACCACCGACCTACACTATGGCTCACGGCACTGCCAGATTCTTAACCCACTGAGTGAGGCCAGGGATCCAAACCCAAATCCTCATGATGCTAATTAGGTTCATAACCTGCTGAGCCACAACGGGAACTCCCTTGAACAGTGAACTCTTAATTTGTCTTGTGTTTCTCCTTCTGACTTGCTTCACTAAGTATGAGGGTTTAGACAGATGCCATATGAAATCTCTTATAACTGGAGTCTAAAACACTGCATAAATGACCATCTCAACAGAAAAGAAAATCCCGAACTTGGGGAACAGACTTGCGGTTGCCAAGGGGGTGGGGGAGGGGGTGGGAGGGAATGGGGATAACTAGTGCTTTAATGATGGAAAAGCAAGGAGATCCAACTGTATAGCACGGGGAACTATATCTAATCACATGTGACGAATCCATATATGTACAAGTAACCGGGTCACCACGCGGTGCAGTTGGAAAATCTGACAGAAATTTGTAAACCAGCTATAATGCAAAAAAAATTAAAAAATAAATTAATAAAAAAAATTAATTTGTCTTGTGAATACCACCTCTCCCACCAAGTAGCATCATTACAAAGCCTGCCTGCCTGCTTTTCTCTCTCTCTCTTTAATGAACTTAGGTCCCAGTGATTTTTTTCGTTTTGTAAGCTCTATCATGTGTAATGCTTTGGGAAATAGTATGTTTTAAATTTTTATGTATTTAATGGCAAAGTGATAATTTACATTTTAAAGCTTTGAAATAATTTACATTTTAAAGCTTTGAAAGTATAAATTGTATCTCACCGTCTAGAAAAGCAAGAAAAGTAACGAATATTTTTGGAGAATATTTGTCAGTATTTCTTCTTGTACAGTTTGATAGCGATTGCTTTTCCTTTAATTGGGGGATGGAAAAAGGGAATGTTTTATCTTGATGTATCTTATATGGCTCTGAATGGCCTTGAAGGAAGTTCAGAGTATTTTGTTTTCTGGCTTATTTATAGCAGGTTCTTCCAGAACTATTTTTATCCTCAAGAAATTTTATTCCCTTCGTATACACACACACACACACACACACACACACAATTTCTGAAACTGTTAAGTCATGTGTCTTGTATAATGTATCCCCTTGTGTTTTAGGAAGCAGTGCAGGTACTTTTGAAGCATTCTGCAGACGTTAATGCTCGAGACAAAAACTGGCAAACTCCTTTACACATAGCAGCAGCTAATAAAGCTGTAAAGTGTGCGGAAGCTTTGGTTCCTCTACTGAGTAATGTAAACGTGTCTGATCGAGCGGGGAGAACAGCACTGCACCATGCAGCTTTCAGTGGGCATGGGGAGGTAGGTGGCATACGGTCAGACAATAATTCTCTCTCTCTGCATCCTCCCGCACCCCACCCCCAATTATTAATGGACTTGCCTTTTTTAGCCAGTCATCAGACCATGGTAAAGCAAACAGAAATATCTATCTTGTTAATTTTTACCTAGTTTTGCTTTTAGCAGATCCTCAGACTTCTTTTCCTGGTAATTCACTGATATAACCTTCTCAGATTTAGAGATTTATTTATCAGGTCCAGCCCCTGCACTTGAAATTCATGGTCAACCTTGGGAGACAAAGGAGAGCACTACCAACTCTTACCACTGTGTGAAAAGGATATTCTGTCATAGTGCGGGAAATTGTCCAGAATGACAGTAGATTCACTGTTCTCCCAGAAAGATAGCAACACAGGAATGTGGAGCGTAGAAAACATTTTCTAGAATGAAACAGAGGTAGAAGAACCGCTGAGGCCTTCGTTTGTATTGCAGACACAGAAATTCAAGGGGGTAAAGACCTACTATAAATAGCACAGGAAACTGTACTCAGTATCTTGTAATAAACTATAATGGAAAAAAATCTGACAGAATATACATATGTATCACTTTGCTCTACACCGGAAATATTGTAAATCAGCCATACTTCAGTGTTTAAAAAAAAAAAAAGGGTAAAGTGGCCTTCCTGTAATTACATGGCTGAGAGCTAGTCACTGCAGTGCTGTTTTTCAGAGTTCTTCTCTGCTTTTGCAGCATAAGGAATTCTTCCCTCCACTGCAGTTAAGGTCGCTAGATGCGTCACTTTGTGACATTTGGAGTGCTCTTTCCAATAGGGAAACTATTGTAAATATGCTTAGACAGAAGAGAAATAACTATTTTTAGTACGTTTTGAGGGATGTAGCCTGTGCAGTGACCTTCAGGTCTAATCATATTACAGACACTACATTTATGTTTGAATTAAATTTAAGACATTTCTAGGATCAGAATGCACTTTGAATTTTAATAACACTTTGGGCTCCAAAAAAGGAATAAAACCCTGTTTTTAAATACTCCACCCTTAGACTTTCCAGATTTGTGCTTAGTTATTCATAAAATGCTGGTACATAAAGTGACATCTTTAAAAGATACTGATTCTTGACTTCACTAACAACCGCATTGAAACCTCTTTTTTTGTATTTTGTCCTGTTGTTTATTAACCTGTGTTAGTCGTTGTATGCAGTCTAGCTCCTTCCAAAATGAAGAAATTCACTCCCAGAAAAGTTGAGAACAGTTGTCCTCATGAGGGTTATTCTTGAACATTTCCACCTCTGAATTTTGAGGAAACTGTTTATTTTTATTCCAGATGGTCAAGCTGCTCTTGTCTAGAGGTGCCAATATTAATGCTTTTGATAAGAAAGATAGACGTGCTATCCACTGGGCCGCATATATGGGTATGTACTTTTAAAATTTATTTTTTGACATTATATACTAAGGAAAAGTTGGACATTTTCATTCTTGCATTTGGTATAACATATTTTAGGATAGTGAGAAGTTAACACCACATCTGAGTTTGCTGCCCAAGTGGAACCGGCCTGGCAGGGGGGGAGGTTCTCTAGGAGAAGGAGAATATTGGGTCTAGTTCTGCAAGATGCTTAAAATTAATCCTGTTTACCTTTAAAAGGAGAGATATCCTAGACATAAGCCTGGGACACAAAATTTAGATTGGTGTTTACTAAAAGCTCATTCTCATACCCATCCTGTATCCATTCTTGTTTGCATGGGAATATTGAGGTAGAAGTTATGAAGCTGTATTAAGCCTACTGCTTTGGGCCAAGCACTGAGTTATTAAACAGGCATCATCTGGAGTTCTCTTCATGGCTCAGTGATTAACGAACCGTACTAGGATCCATGAGGATGTGGGTTCGATCCCTGGCCTCACTCAGTGACTTAAGGATCTGGCATTGCGGTGAGCTGTGGTGTAGGTCTCAGACACTGCTCGGATCTGGCATTGCTGTGGATGTAGTGTAGGCCAGTGGCTGTAGCTCCGATTCGACCCCTAGCCGGGAAATTTCCATATGCCCCAGGTGCAGCCCTTAAAAAAAAGCAAAAATAAATAGGCATCATCATATTTGCTTTCTGCCATAGTAGTTTCACAAGAAGAAACTGGGGCTTTAGAGAATAGGTTATTCTCCTTTTAACATTCTTGAAAAGTCTTAAGATCTGCAAAATTGCACTCGAAAACTAACAGGGTTGTGGGAAAATGGTCCTGGGGCAGTCTGCTTAAAACCCATGCAACTTTGTAAGCAGAGCACTAAAGAAGACATTAACGAGTCTTGCGGTAACTTGGACAGTCAGGGAGGAGGTAGGTCAGCCTTCCTCAGGATACTTTAAAATGCACAAAAAGAACAGAGTAAAGATGCTGGCTGTGGGCAGTAAGACTGTGCAGGTGGAAGTGGCTCTTTAAGCACAGGAAGCACAACCTGCCACAAACCTTGCATGTCCTGCAGAGCCAGGCTGTGCCTCTGGGAGGAAGCCATGGACGGAGCCTTCTTAAAATAGAATTGAAAGAGCTCCTCTCTTTGCAGCCATAGCACTGAAGACTTTTTTTCTTCCTCGCCAAAGTCATAATTCTACTTCTGCTGTTCTGGCTCCCCTGGCTTAGGAAAAATCCCGTACAGGCTGATGGCGCTTCTGCTGTGTGGGGCTGGTATTATTCCTTGCTACCCCCGTCCCGCAGGCATTGCTTATCTTCATTACTCCCTGCTCTTGGTTTTGTTTTTTCCTACTCTCACTTAAAATTAGAAGATTAAAGGAAGATTTGATAGAAGGTTATTAATTTTAGAAACTGTCATCAAATTGTAAAATAGAAAAATATAAGAAAACTATATACCTCAAATTAAATGTTTACACATTAAGCAGAGTACTTTGTGCTTTTTATCTCCAAATAATTAGACTTGGCTAAACAACTGTTTTATGAAATTGAAGGCCAGGCAGTTTTGTGGGTTGCCTCTCTAATCAGCTCCCAGAATTATGAATTTATGTATCTCAGGGGTGCTCAGATGGCTTTGTTTTTCTTGATCTGAGAGTCACTTTTTAGGAGTTCCCATTGTGGCACAGCAGAAACGAATCTGACTAGTATCCATGAGGACTCAGGTTCAATCCCTGGCCTCTCTCAGTGGGTTAATGATCCCATGTTGCCATGAGCTATGGTGTAGGTCTCAGAGGCAGCTTGGATCTGGCATTGCTGTGGCATAGGCCGGCATAGGCCGGCAGCTACAACTCCGATTCAACCCTTAGCCTGGGAACTTCCATATGCTACAGGTGCAGCCCTAAAAAGCAAAAAATAAGTAAATAAATAAATTAATGTTATATGAATCAAGAAGTTGCAGGATAAAAAAATTTAAAGGAAAAAAGCATTCACTTTTTAGGCCAGTTATGAATTGTAAAAGAAATTCTGTGTTTCTTGGACGTCACGATCCATTTACTTTTTGAGCATAAACATTCAGAGATGAGTAGTTCTCCTTTCTCTGTCTCTTCCTTTAAGCTTGGGGGAAAAAAATGGAGTGTTGACAGATAATTTCTAAAACTATTCAGTTGTTCTTAGTGTTTAGGATTAAAAGGGGCTAAATAGGGGTTCCTGTGGTGGCACAGTGGGGTCAGCAGCATCTTGGGAGCATTTGGATTCAGGTTTGATCCCCACCCTGGCACAGTGGTTAAGGATCTGGAGTTGCCACAGCTGTGGTTTAGGTCACAACTAAGCTCAGATCTGATCTTAGCCCAGGAACTCCATATGCCTTGGGGCAGCCAAAAAAGATAAAAGTTGGGGGGTGCTAAATATGTGAACGTTAGGACACTATTGACCTGTCCACTAGACAGGCCTGAAATCCACTCATTGTCACCTCTAGAGAGTTTGTCACTCTTAGCCTAAGAGATATACATGATTTTTTTTTTTTTTTTGTCTTTTTAGGTCCACACCCGTGGCATATGGAGGTTCCCAAGCTAGGGGTGTAATCTGAGCTATAGCCACCTGCCAACGCCACAAGTCCAGCAACAACCCCAGCAACGCGGGATCCAGGCCGCATCTGCGACCTACACCACAGCAATGCCGGATCCTTAACCCACTGAACAAGGCCAGGGATCGAACCCGCAACCTCATGGTTCCTAGTCGGATTCGTTAACCACTGAGCCACGACAGGAACTCCTTTTCTTTTTTCTTTTTTTTTGTCTTTTTTTTTATATATATACATGAATTCTTGTACTTTATTTCTCACAGCCTTCCTTATTTGCCCTGGCCTTCTGTCCCCTGGTTGAGGCTGCCCTTATTTTTCTGTTAGGCTCTACCTTTTATTCTTATGCTGTGATCAAATTCTCTGTCAGTGTTCCCCAGCCCCACTTCTCTCCCCAAATGAATTGATCATTTTTCTCTCCTTACCTCATGTTTGCTCCTACCATGAACCTTCATTAAGATCACTTTTACTCATTCATCTTTTCTGTTGCATTCAGTGCTTTTAGCAATATCCCGTCACGTTTTGCTTCAAATTACCTTACTGTGATGACTTTGGCATAGAGGGTACTCATTATCTTGATAAGTAATTCATTTCATTATTTCTTTGTGAAGCAGTGCATAATTTGAGTTGATATGAAATGGTATTTTTTTTCTCTTTCCTTTCTATATATAAACTTAGAAATTTGAAACAGATTATTTTTCTTAAACATTCATGAACAAAAGAAAAATATAAGGGAATGTACATATGTATGACTGAGTCCGTTTGTGGTATAGCAGAAAATGGTACAACATTGTAAATCAACTATACTTTAATAAAAAATGAAAATAAAATTTTAAATGAAAAATGTAAGGAATTTCCCAGATTCCTGAAGGATAGTGATTATATTTATCGAATTCAAATTTTTTATTTATTTTTTGCTGCACCCATGGCATGCCAGAAATCAAACCTAAGCCACAACAGTGACAATACTGGATCCTTACTGCTAGGCCACCAGGGAACTCCAGTTTTTCAAAAGGATGTTGTGATTGACCACAAAATTATGTATGCTGTGCACGGCTGCTGGGTACTGTCTTCTAAACATGCACTCAGATGAATTAAATAAAATCTAGTCCCCTTAGTAGCATCATTCTATGAATTGATAAGGAAGACATACTTAATCTGGCTATGGTGTATGGAGCTAGAAAAATGTAATTTATTTCACTCTAGAACTTTCTTCCTTTTTAATAAGTCACCCCAAACTGGCTCTGGAAAGGCCCCTTCTTTTTCACGTTTCCAATGATCCAATAAAGGAATTTATGCATATTTCAGAAGTGGGCTTAAATAAATACTTGTCAATTTTAAGACTGTACAGAACATTCTATACGATGAAGGAATCAATCCCATGAACAAAGAAGTGGAAAGGATTCGGGGATGTGGAGAAAGCACTGTATAATCAAATTGACAGGAAGTGAGGCAGTGTAAAAGGAGAACAGTGGTTCTCTCATCTTCCACATATAGTCCCACTTCCTGGCCTCCTTGTGCAGTTTGGTGGGGCCTGAGACTAGTTCTGACTAATGGAAGCAGCATCACTCTTGGACCAGAGAATTTAATTGCTGATATGAGACTCTGCAGTCTGTTCCTCTTCTCTGGTACAGTGACCAGCTGCCTTCAGGATGGTGTCAGCTCCGTGAATCTGGATCCCTGAGTGACTGAGCAGAGCCCTCTTGCCAAGCTGTCATAATGTTAATGAGAAATAAAACACTAATTATTTAAGCCCTGAGATTGGGGAGTTGATAACATAACCACAACATATAAAGCTTAGGCTATCCTGATTGATACTAGGGTGAATAACAAACAGGTTGTTAAGGACATCTGGTGGAAATAATAATGAAAAACTGCATGTTGTAAAGATCTGACATTATTAAGAAATAAGCCCCAGACACTTCCAGATTCCCAAGTAGAAAATTCCATTAAAGCATACAAACTAATGTCTTACATTAGACATAAAAAGGACTAGAGAAGTTCTAACTTAAGAACTTGAGAATGTATTAAAACAACCAGATCTAGGTAAAAGAAGGATTATAGATCACAGCGTTACTGAATAAAGTATTTAAATGTATTATTTTCATATATAATAAAATAAGTGCATTATTTATTGAGTCAACATTTATCAAAATTATCCTAAAGTCTTTTTTCTTCTGTCCTCTCTCTGGTTGTAATGTGATTCGTTGGTGACTTGTCATGGAATATATATCACTTTGCATTTTTATCTTTCTTTAAAGATAATTCAGGATTGTATTTCATGTTTTCCACACACTCATTTGTTTGTTCTTCATAAACACATTTTCAGGTCACATTGAAGTAGTGAAATTACTCGTGGCACACGGAGCTGAAGTGACATGCAAAGATAAGAAGTCTTACACGCCTCTCCATGCAGCAGCCTCCAGCGGGATGATCAGCGTAGTCAAATACCTTCTCGATCTTGGGGTTGATGTAGGTGCACAGGCTAAGTGGTACAAAAGAGTGGAGCATTTTGTGTGTTTGTGATTTTGTTGACAGAATTTATTTCATATTTAAAGAACGACTTCTTACAATAAGGTTTTTCTCTTTTAATAGCTTTATGTTTATAGTCCTTTATCTAACATACAGTGTGCTGTTACCTGACCAAAATTTGAAATTAACCAAAGTGTATATATAAGAGCTAAACTACGTTCTAAAGGTGAATGGTTGATTGACAGAAGTTTTTCTTTTCCTTCACATTCTATAGGCCCTGAAGCTTCATTTCAGCTGGGGAAACCAGCAAATCAGACACACCTGAATTCTTTTCCTTAAGTGGCTAGGTTATTATTATTCTTATTCGCCCAGTTTGTCTAATATTCCTTTTAAATGACTGTAGCTGTTCACATTACACATAGTGGCCAGAGCCAGGCGGGAAAACTAGAGGCTTCTGGCCCAGCAGCTGTAAGTGTTCCTTACTATATAAATCTGTCTGGTTAGGAGTTGCTGCTTCTTCTGAATATTTTTAATTCCAGAATTGAGATAGCTAAGAGTGCCTGTTGCTCCCACAGTCCATCCTTCAGGCATTTGTACTTTACACCTACTCTTAGTATATTTACTCTTATTTTAGGTATAATTCTAACAAACTCATCTGCTTCTTTAAAACACAGATTAAAAAGCAGCAAATTAGAAGGAGAGGGTAAAGCTGTGCCAGAGGGAGGTAATTTAGATCAGCTGCAAAAGCAGAAAGGTAGGTGGCAGTCTGGTTGGAAAGAATACGTGGTAGAACTTTGGAGCTGAGTGGACTCTTAGTGTAAGGACCATGTGAAGTACTTAGTTATTGAAAGTGTAGGGATCAAAAATTCAAACACATTGTTAGGTAGACTTGTAGAGTGCAAACAGATGAAAGTTTTATTTCAGCAGTTCCTGTAGCTCTGTTTTAATAGAGCCACTTAATGCCTTTAGAGACCCTTGATCCAAATAAATGAGGCAAGGCTTGTTTCTGATCTCTATTTCAAGTCCATTCTGGTATAATTTTTAAAGCTTATTTTACTGACAGCAAAATAACCTCAACTCTGGTGAGAATATTCTTCACAAAAAAAGTCAGATTTAGAGCCGTTTAGTGATATGTGGCCTCCAGTTGTATGACCCAGTTTCCTAGAGCTGCCATATCAAATTAGCATGCAGTGAGTGACTTAAAACAATAAATTTAACTTCCCGAAGTTCTGCAAGCTCTTAGGGAGAATCTGTGTCATGTCTACCAGCTTTTGGCGATGAAATCTCGGTAATTTCACTTGTGTTGTTTTTTCACTTCCTCCAATTTCTTTTACCAGGGATCTGAGAAAAGAAAATGTTAAATAAAATTGTGATAAGTTGGGGCCTACAACAAGTCTAGAGGGCACAGTCTCTACACAAACCTACCTCTACTTTTGACCAACTGCAAATTTGAGAGGTTTCGTAATACCACCTTCAGCTTTGATAATTCTCTAGGACTCAGAAAATTCACTGAAAGCTCTTATACTCACAGTTATGGTTAATTACACAGAAAAGATACAAATTAAGATCGGCCACCATGACCCGAAAAGACACCTATACTCCTGTGTTCATTGCAGCGCTCTATGCAATAGCCAGGTCATGGAAACAACCTAAATGCCCATCCACAGAAGAGTGGTTAGGGAAGATATGGTACATACACACAATAGAATGTTACTCAGCCATTAAAAGGAACGAATTACCAACATTTATAGCAACATGGATGGACTTAGAAATTATCATGCAAAGTAAAACCAGTCAGACAATTAGACAGCAACACCCAATGATACCACTTACATGTGGAAACTAAAAGACACAATGAACCTTCTTACAGAACAGACAATGACTCACAGACTTTGAAAAACCTTGGTTTTTCAAATAAGACGATCTGGGGGGGTGGGGGGATGCACTGGGGGTTTGGGATACAAAATCTGTAAAATTGACTTGTGATGATTTATGTACACCTATAATTGAAATAAAATCCATTAAGAGGAAAAAAAAAAAAAAAAAGATCGGCCAAAGGAAGAGACACACAGGGCAGAGGATTCTAAGCATAAAGCTTCCATTGGCCTCTCCTCGTAGAGTCAGGACTCCTTACTTTCCCAGGGTCAGGGTGTGACAGTTATTCATATGGTAGTGCCAACCAGAGAAGTCCACCTGAGCTTTGTTTTTAGAGTTTTATTGGGTCTCCCCTGCGTATGCATGATTGATGAAAATTGCTCACATGGTTGATTTTAGTCTCCATGTTCACTGATACCTAGGGACTCAAAGCCCCTCCCCCTAAACCACATGATTGGTTTATGTGGTGTGGTCGGCCCTGCCCTAAAGACTGGACTGTGCCTAGTTCTGCTCCAGGATCTAGGGCAGCCAGCATCCACCCTAGGCAAGGACACACCTGTCAGGTGTGACATAGATTACCTCCCAGAAGGCAAGACCCAAGGTAAAATTCCTTATTACACAAAGATCATGTAAACTTTAAAGTACTCACTAACTTATTTTTAAAAAATAGAAGATAAAGAAACTTGAGTTCCTGCTGTGGTGCAGCAGGATTGGTGACATCTTGGCAGCACCAGGACTCAGGTTCAGTCCCTGGTCCAGCACAGTGGGTTAAGGATCTGGCATTGCCGCAGCTGTGAGTTAGGTTGCGACTGTGCCTGGGCTCTGATCCCTGGCCTGGAAACTCCATATGCTGTGGGGTGTCCAGAGAAGAAAAAAAAAAAAAAAAACTTTGAGTTACACAAATTGAGTATTTTCATGCTCAATATTGAGTATATTCTTTTGCACACATTCATTTTGGTAAAACATCAACATGTAAAGTTGGAAAATATTTAGAGCCTGAGTTTGTTGTAAAACTGAAATAAGAAGTTTCCACTCATTTAAAAAAAAAATCCTTATCTGTACCACTTACCAGCTTTAATCTTGTGTCACTGTAATCGAATCAGCTGAAAACATGCATGTTTTTCAACATAGCTCAAATTTTTTTTTTCAGTTCATTTTTTTGTGATGCTTAGAGTTAATTCTATAATTATCCCTTATTTAGAAGCCTTTTAAAAATACTTAAATGAAAATAGTTTTTATTTTCCTAAAATATCTCTTGGAAACAGTTTTGTCAGAAAATAGACTTTGTACATGTGAATTACATTCCCTGAAAGTACAAAACCCATTTGACATCAAAATGGTTTAAGTTCATTATTTTAAAAGAACTTTAGCCTTATCGGGGTATTTGTCCCTGTTTCTCACTTTAATAATTTGATTCAACCACATTGTTGCTAAGATAGCTCACAACTGGGATCATTAGGAAGACTGCTTAAAAACTGACCTTTTTTTCTTCCAATAGATGAATGAACCAAATGCCTATGGAAATACACCTCTTCACGTAGCCTGCTACAATGGACAAGATGTGGTCGTGAATGAACTTATAGACTGTGGTGCTAATGTAAATCAGAAGAATGAAAAAGGATTTACTCCTTTGCACTTTGCTGCTGCATCCACTCATGGAGCATTGTGTTTAGAGCTTCTAGTAAGCAATGGGGCCGATGTCAATATGAAGGTAGGAAGTCTGTATGTAATGTTTAGGAGTTCACTGTGGTATCACTGTGGTAGCATTGACTGTTCAGCAATAAAAAAGGAACAGATTACTAATAAGATGAGTCTTTAAAATACTATGCTGAGTGAAAGCTTTATACAAGACTATTCACTGTTTCCATTTGTATAAGGTTTTTAGAACAGACAAAATTCCATTTATTTGAGGTTCCAGACTGCATAGTTGGGGAGAAAAACAGAACAGTTGTTGCCTCTGGGAGGAGATACTAATGAAAGGGGGGCACAGAGGAACTTCGTGATGTGGTGGTAATATCCTATATTTTGATAGGTTTTGTGTTACATGAATAAGTGTTAGTCAAGTCTTATGAATTGGAGGAGTTCTCTTGTGCAGCAGGTTTAGGATCTGGCGTCACTGCTGTGGCTTGGATTGATGCTGTAATGTGGGTTTGATACCTGTCCCAGGAACTTCCACATGCTGAGGGTACAGCCAAAAAAACCAAAAAACAAAATTCACGAATTTGTACACTTCAGATTTATTTACCTCATTACATGTAAATGTTCCATTAGAAGCTTATAAACCAAACAAATATTGAACCTTAGTTAATGATACGCATACCACAGCGTCTGGAGGAGATATGTGGTGATTTCTACAACTGACTTTGAAATTTGAAGACCATCGTATAATTGGATGGGTAGTAGGTGGGTGGATGGAGAGAGTGATATGTAATAACGTGTGCATGTCGTAAAATGATAGTGGTAGAATCTAAGTGTATGTATGTGGATGTACACTGTAATATTCTTTCAACTTTTCTGTTTTGAAATTTTTCACAGTGTTAGAGAAATTAAAAAACTAATATCAGTGTTTTATGTATGAGGAATGGTTGCTTTTTGGTCAGTCACTTTTAAGAGTGAGCATTTGAATTTTAGAAATACGTGAAAATTCTGGAGCCAAAATAAATATATTTTCACTGCACAATTCTTTGGAAATACACATGCAACCACAGTTTTGAACATAACTACTTTATAATGTATAATCATCGTTTTGTATTTTCCAAGATGCTTTCACTGATTGCTTCTGTATTAATTTATTCATTCTTTGAGCACTTGCCAGACTGTATCTTGTGGCATGAGGAAAACCACAAACAAAATCAAGCCACTCAAGATTAGCAATAATATTTAAGCTTCAAACGTTTTCAGAGCTTTAATTACATAAAATTTCAGCTCCTTTGGTAGGTCTGATGAGCCAGTGTCTTTTCAGACTGGAATCCATTTTCTTACCTCTCTAATTTTAGAAAATCCTTTAATGATGCCACTGACCCACTCTGACAGCTGTAAGCAGCAGCAAGCCCATCTGTAGTTAGGCCATTGCTCTAAACTGCCCTCTGCCAGCTAAAGGACAAAATTTATACATATCACAGCCCATGGAAGGCAAGGGCATCAGATATCACAAAGAACACCCTTGTGGTAAACTGTCTCTTTTAAGAATGTACATTTAAAGCTTTCAGTTCCTGGAGTTCCCATCATGGTGCAGTGGTTAATGAATCCGACTAGGAACCATGAGGTCGTGGGTTCGATCCCTGGCCTCGCTTAATGGGTTGAGAATCGGTCGTTGCTGTGAGCTGTGGTGTAGGTCGCAGATGCGGCTCGGATCCCACACTGCTGTGGCTCTGGTGTAGGCCAGCAGCTGTAGCTCCGATTAGACCCCTAGCCTGGGAACCTCCACATGCTGCGGGTGCAGCCCTAAAAAAACTAAAGGCAAAAAATAAAGCTTTCAGTTTCTAATCACATTACCTACTAAAGTTTTATTCTTAATAGTTTAATTGCTAAAATTTTTTACCGATAATAAATTTGAACTGCTTTTTTTGTTCCCTTTTTGTTCTTTTAGGGCCGCACCTTGTGGCACATGAAGTTCCCAGGCTAGGGGTCGAATCATGGCTGCAGCTGCTGGCCTACAACACAGCCAAAGCAACACCAGATCCGAGCTGCCTCTGTGACCTGTACCACAGCTCGTGGCAATGCTGGGTCCTTAACCCCCTGAGCAAGGCCAGGGGTCAAATCCACATCCTCATGGACGTTAGTCTGGTTCATTATAGCTGAGCCAGAATGAAAATTTCCAGAACTGCTTACTTTAATTTGAAGAATTCCTGCTATTTGGTTAATCAGTGCCTGGAAAAAATAATCTGAATTCTTGTGGAGGGTGAGAAATTTGTTACTTGTTTACTCAAAAGTCTAGTAATTTTTTTTTTAAATAAGAGTATTTGAGGAGTTCCGTCGTGGCTCAGTGGTAGCAAACCTGACTAGTATCCATGAGGATGCAGGTTCGACCCCTGGCCTTGCTCAGGGGGTTAAAGGATCTGGTGTTTCCCTGAGCTGTAGTGTAGGTATCGGATGTGGCTCGGATCTGGCATTGCTGTGGCTGTGGTGTAGGTTGACAGCTATGCTCCAATTAGACCCCTTCCTAGCCTGGGAGCTTCCTATATGCTGTGGGTGCGGCCCCAAAAAGACCAAAAAAAGAAGGTATTTCAAAATAAAAATTCTGAAATGATCTTAACTTCTTCAAATGAAAAGATCTCAACCAAATATTTTTAGTCTGTATGAGACCTGTTGATGGTAAAGTGGTTGTAGTTAAAATCATCTGTTAAATATTAAGTATCATATAGTAAGGGAAGCTAACCTATATCATTAACTATAATGCATCTTTGAGTTTATACAGAGCTATCTTTAAAGGGTAAACATTAGGCTTTTTATTTATATTATACAGTGTCATTTAAATATGAATATTTATTATTTGATAATTAGTCACTTGGCTTGTATATCATTGCCTGCATAGCTGACTCTGGTACCTATGATTATTTTTAAGTCTGCATTTTCTTTTGAAATGTAGAAGTGAGAGTCAATTCTACAGGAGGCTCACTTGTACTATAATGCTCCTACCAGTGGTCCTATTTGAAGTTACCTCCCTAATGATTTAGAAAAATCAGTGGTAGATTTTACACATGACAAAAGACTTTTTTGCTTTTTTTTGGTATTTTTAGGGCCACACCCACAGCATAGGAAAGTTCCCAGGCTAGAGGTCTGATTGGAACTGCTGCTGACAGCCTAAAACACAGCCACAGCAATGCAGAATCTGAGCCACGTCTGCGACTTATATCACAGCTAACAGTGACGCTGGATCTTTAACCCACTGAGCAAGGCCAGGGATCGAACCCACATCTTTATGGGTACTAGTCAGGTTCGTTAACACTGAGCCACAACAGGAACTCTGATAAGGGAATTTTTTAGCAAACCAGTTAAGATATGATAGATTTGAAGGGAACGGGCTATGACATTGGTTTAAAAATAGATTTCATAAAAGTTGCTTTAATCATGTCTAAGGACTTACAACATCCTGTTGATGTGCAATTGGCCAGTTATCTCACCACCAAGTTCCACTAAAATATGTTTCCCAGGTTCTTGATGACTTCTCAGTTACCTTCCAACTCTGACATTATATAAAATGTGTTGGTAACTGGGCTTTCAACCAGTAAGAATGTTATATTCAGTCAAGTAAGATATATTCAGTCAAGAATATATCTTTGGGAGTTCCCATTGTGGCTTAGCAGTAACGAATCCAGCTAGTACCCATGAAGACGTGGGTTTGATCCCTGGCCTCTTTCAGTGGGTTATAGGATTCGGCATTGCCTTGAGCTGTGGTGTAGGTCATGGACACGACCTGGCCTGTTTATTTTGGTGCCTGCACCAAATGCCAGAACCAACACCAGCACCAAAAAGATCTGGCATTGCTGTGGCTGTGGCAAAGGCCGGCAGCTGTAGCTCCAGTTAGCCCCCTAGCGTGGGAACAAAAAAAGACAAAAAAAGAATATATCTTCATTCCTGACACTTCTGTTTCTTGTATTTGTCAAATTGGTGCTTATTAAATTTTTGCTTGATTAAGGAGCTAATAATAAGGCCTTGACATTTGCCTTATATTATGAAAAAAATTACATTTGCTGACCCTTCTGCCTCCTTATCCAGTCATCTTTCTGCATCTTTTCCTCCTTCTCCATTTCGATGTTTTTATCTTTGAGTGAAGTTGTGGATGACTACAAATTGGAATGTAAATTTAAGTTTCAGTTTATTAAGTTTTTAAATTGGCTGTCCTACAAAGTACTACATAGAGGTAAAATGAATGGTTTTAAAAAGCAATATAGGCCTGGTTTTCATACCTTTGCTTAACATGAACCCCACTGCATTGATTGTATCACATCACACCCTCTCCCCCCAACCCTGTACTTTAAATTTTGGTTAGATACAAAATACTCCAAATACTTCTTTCCTTTGTGGTGATCACATTTATGTTGATCAACAAAATAATTTTAGGAAAGAGAAGACTTTACCTAACTTACAATAAAAGATGCCACCTAACTTAAGTATTATTTGTCATCATACTTCCTTTAGAATTTCAGAATTTCTACATCAATTACACATGCAAGGCCAGTGTGGTTTATTATTATAATTTGAGAAAATAACAATATTAATTGTAAATAATCATACCCAAAATAATATAAAAAATTTTTAAGTGAATTATAGTGGCTGAAGTTAATTCTAACATTCACTTTTCCTTGATCAAGGAGGAAGTCAGCATTTCTTAGAGCAAAAGAATTCTAACAGCATGAAATTTCTGAAACATGGGGAGTGCGTCCTGGCTATACCACTCCCTGGGATGTGACCTTGGCCCAGTCATTTAATATTTCCTCCCACCCGTGAAGTAGGAGTGAAATTAAGATTGTACCATACCCACCACCCAGGGCCTTTTATAAACTCTGGACAGTGAGGTTTTAATATACTTTTGCTTTATGGTATACATACTAAAAAATTAGTTCATAATTTCAAACAGCTGTTTTACTGTGATAGGCTTCAGTTAAACTTAATGCTTGAATAATATACAAAATAAAATTATAAGATATTCAAAGTGAAACTAATGATTGCATGCTATAGGTATAACAACAATTTTAAATCTCGTTTATTTCAGAGCAAAGATGGAAAAACCCCACTGCATATGACTGCCCTCCACGGTAGATTCTCCAGATCACAAACCATTATCCAGAGTGGTAAAAAGTATTTCTGTTTGTTTTTTTTCTTAAATGTAGTAAAAGCATCCACGTAATGAATGGCATTGAGGAATTGTTACTTTTGACATTTGATATCAGACCTCATGAAAATTAGATAATAATTTAAAATGCCATGTACATGTATCTTTTGTAATGTTTATCATTTATTTTTGTTTTGTTTCCCTGATGAACACGATTTCTCTCCTAGTTAATGTTGTTTTTTTAAAAACATCGTTAGAAAACGCTGCCTTTCCATTGCAGTTTGTATTATGTAGTAACAAAACCCGGTTATGTTTCATTTACACTTTTTGAATATTTTGAACTATTTTTAGGATTTTCATTTATTTTCCGAACTTGTATTCTTTTGCATTTAAATTAGTACTAGTCAAGTTAAACTTTTAAATAAAAACTTTGGATTACCTTACTTTAAAGCAGTGTTTCTCAAGCCATGTTCTAAGGAACTATTTGTTAGTAGTCCTCAAGGCAATAGCCGTTTTGATTTTGCAGGGAAAAGGTAGGAATAGTTTCATGATCAAGTCATTTGTGAAGCATTGCATGATGTCTTGATGATGTAGAGTGTGTGCATTAAAGCTTTGGAAAGTCTTGCTCTAAAGAACGGTGTTTAATTTTGTTTTAATACAATGATTTCTAAACTTCCTGGATCCCAGAACCCTTTTGTAGTTTTTATTTTAATTTTTTTTTTTTTGGCTTTTTAGGGCTGCTCCCATGGCATATGGAAGTTCCCAGGCTAGGGGATGAACTGGAGCTGTAGCTGCCGCCTGCACTATAGCCACAGCAATTCAGGATCCTAATTGCATCTGCAACACCGGATCCTTAACCCACTGAGCAGGGCCAGGGATCAAATCCATGTCCTCATGGATACTAGTTGGGTTTGTTACCACCGAGCCACAACAGGAACTCCCCCTTTTGTAGTTTTTAAATCTGTTAAAATCCAATGTCCATTTCACAAAATTGCTTTAGGTATAAATCTGTAAACCCACTCCCTGGCTCAATAAATGTGCTGTGAATGAAATCTGTGGTTAAATTGCTATACCCATTAGTTTGTGCTTGAATACTGTTTTACATTAGTTTCTTTCTGATAGATGTGACTTATCTTTATATTTTCCAGTGTCTGATAGTATGTCCTTTATGGCAGGAGCAGTAATCGACTGTGAGGATAAGAATGGCAACACCCCTTTGCACATAGCAGCGAGGTACGGCCATGAACTGCTAATCAACACTCTCATTACAAGTGGTGCTGACACTGCAAAGTAAGTACTTCTCAAGGTGATGATGGCTGTGACAGGGAAACAGAAGGAAAATTAGTTGCAGTTCTTTAGATATTTCAAGTAAAATGTGGCTCTTGTCCTCAATGTAGTGCTAATTACTTGAGCTTTTTCCTCTTTATATTGACGATGTAATAGAATAGAATATTTAATATGATTTCATTGGATAAGCTGGCTTATTTTTACATGAAGTTGTTGATTTAGCCTTGTAGATATAAATTTGGGCTTTTTTCTCATCTCTAAGTAATTCTAGTTCATCAGTTTTATAGAATTTAATTATTGTATAAAGGTTTTGCAGTTTATTCATTCTCCTTATTGACAGACACAAGTTGCTTCTAAATTTTTAACTATTACAAAAACGACTGCAGTGAACATTCTT
>PVHT021183699.1:3390346-3454473 GCA_004024745.2 Catagonus wagneri | reverse complement strand
CTGCAGTGAACATTCTTGAACATTTTACCTTGTGGTGATGCGTCTCAGCAGTGAGACAGGGGGAGTGGATTTCGCTCCTGAGGCAAATGTCTGGAGACATTTTTGGTTGTCATGATCTGGGGAGGTGTTACTGTCATCCAGTGTGGGTAGAGCCCAGGGACACTGGTGACATCTATAGGCTCAGGATAGTGCCCCCGACCCCGAAACACACAAAGTCCATAATGACAGTAGTGCTGAGATGGAAAAACCGTACTCTTAAGAGGAAAGCTACTGGATGAGTTCAGTAGTTTCTTTTTCATTTAAGTGATTATATTTTTCTTGTTGTAATAAGGATGCCCTCCTGTTTACTTTAGGCGTGGCATACATGGAATGTTCCCCCTCCATTTGGCAGCCTTAAGTGGTTTTTCAGATTGCTGTAGGAAACTTCTTTCTTCTGGTAAGTGGAACCTTCACAGACCCATTATCCCTTTTTTGTCTCCCCAAATTCCTCCCACCCCCTGTCTTTAATATAGTCTTTTTATCCTGCTTTTCCAAAATGACATACCAGTATGTCCAAGTGTTGAGCATTTTTTAACCCCTCTTAGAAGATGTTGGGCCCTTTAATTTTAAAATTTTGATTTTCTCTTCAGTTCTGGGAAAGGTTTTATTTTTCCAGTGATTTACTCCTTTCTCTTAGGGAATGGGATGTGGAATATTTCTAGAGCAATCCCTTTATATCTAGAAGCAAAATATCTTCATTTGCATGATTGCTTTTTAAGAGCTGATAGCAATTTTACAATATCTTCTAGGTTTATGAAGTTATTTATGCCATATCTAATTACTGTTTTGTAATACCACAATATTACTATAAATATAAATATTACTGTAAATTTATGATCTTTATTGAGTGCATAGTTATTAAATATATAAGATTTAATTTAATTTATTTATTTATTTTTGCTTTTTAGGGCCACACCCACAGCATGTGGAATTTCCCAGGCTAGGGATTGAATCCGAGCTACAGCTTACAGCCGAGCCACGTCTCTGCCCTACACCACAGCTCACGGCAATGCTTAGCCCACTGAGTGAGGCCAGGGATCGAACCCACAACCCCGTGGTCACTAGTCGGATTTGTTTCTGCTGTGCCACAACGGGAGCTCCTATAAGATTTAATTTTAAATGATATTCTATTTTTAAGCATGTTAGGAAAGTTGAACAGATTTTGATATTAACGCTCATGATTGCTAAAATAATTATGGGAAAATTTTTGTGAAAAATTGAGATGAGATAGACACTTCTGAGTTTTTCTTAATGTCTTTTAAGTGAGATAATTGTGTTTTGAGTGTTTCAGGTGTGTGTAGGTCCACAAGCAATCACATACTCATTTATCTATGGAAAAGAATTCTCAAAATCTCTTCTCAGTGTTAGTATCAATCCACAGGTAACAAAGCACCTATGGCTTGGCTTTAAAAAAAAGGAAAGTTTTACTAAGACATAATTCACATCCCATACAATTTACTCATTTAAAATTTACAATTCATTGTTTTTTAGTGTATTCACCAAGATGTATGACCGTGACTCCAGTGGGTTTTAGAACATTTCCCCGCCACCTACAGCCTTAAGCAGTCACTAATCTACTTTCTGTCTTTATAAATCTACCTATTCTGGACAGTTGATAGAAATGGAATCACCCAAGATGCGGTCTTTTGTAACTGATTTCTTTCACGTAAATGTTATCAAGGGTCATCTAGTGTTATAAATATGTGTCAGTACCTTATTTTTATTGCTAAATAGTATTCCATTGTATCTTATGGCCTTTAATCAAGTACATTTTTAAACAAGTACATTTGTCCTAACACCCCCAGTCCTTTAGTGGTATTTTTTTTTAAAATATGGTATGAGTTCCCATTGTGGAGCAGCGGAAATGAATCCAACTGGAAACTATGAGGTTGCAGGTTCAATCCCCTGGCCTCGCTCAGTGGGTTAAGGATCTGGTGTTGCCATGAACTGTGGTATAGGCCACAGATGTGGCTCGGATCTGGTGTTGCTCTGGTGTAGGCCAGCAGCTGTAGTTCTGATTAGACCCTTAGCCTGGGAACCTCCATATGCCGCAGGTGTGACCCTAAAAAGTAAAAAAAAAAAAAATTGTACATTATTAATCTATTTTCAATTAATTTGTACCTATTTGTAATTCATAGTTGTTTTAAGATTGGAGGGGTGTGATTTTTAACATTTTTTGACAAAATATTTTTATATAAAGTATTGTATCTAATATCTGTGGTATTATGTAAGACGTATTCGTTCTTGTAGGATTTGATATAGATACCCCAGATGATTTTGGCAGGACCTGTCTACATGCAGCTGCAGCTGGAGGGTATGTTAGCAAAATTTGCACTTTTTTAAAGAAAAGGTAAACTGGTCGTGCAGTTTTCCTCTTATCTGTGTTTCTGTGTGACTTGAGTGGTTTGGGAAAAGAAAGTTAAGAATGGTAGAAATTGCCCCCCTCCCCCCCGCACCGATCCTCTTCTGTCTAGGTGGTAAGTTGTGAATTGGGGAGATAGAACAAACCTGCAAAGGGGCTTTATCTGAGAAAATCAGTCCTGGATACATGAAAAAATACGTGTCCTCAAATGAGCAGACCATAGCATTGGGAATGTTCTGGGTAATACTAGGAAGAGGAAATTTTGAGTTTGGAAGAATTAGGACTAAGTTTTAAACATTAACTGCCAGAAGAGATTAGGCAGTTTGAATGAACACATTTCATGCTGCTCATCTGAAGCTTTCTGATCATTTAGACCCCATATCTCTTATAAACCATTTAATGTATGGTGATTTATCAAAAGGACAAGTTTTCAGAGGATAAATTTTCTGAACCAAGACTCCCATTAGGCTGGTCTCAGTTGAAGAGATGGATTGTAAACACGTAACTAGGTCCTCCTGTTCTTTCAAGGTCACCAAAGAACCTTCCAGTTAATACTAGCTTCCATATTACTTGCCTACGGAGTAAGAGACCGCAGACAGCAGGAAACTCTGATCACTTGGCAGTTAGAGTTTTCATTGTAACATAGGAAATTGATGTTTAGGTTTATAAAATTAAATTATGTGAAGTTCGCTGGCAGCCTAGCGGTTAAGGATCTGCATTATCACTGCTGTGGCTCAGGTTTGATCCCTGACCTAGGGACTTCCACATACTCCTGACATGGCCCCCCAAAAAACCCCCAGAATTACAGAAATACCCATGTATGTAATGTGCTCTCATACAGTTTTAACTAAGGATTCATCTTAAGTAAGCAATTACATTGTTGGAGATAAGGGAAAGCTGACCTGGGACATCTGTATTTTCCCGTTCATTTCTTTGTTTTTAACTCACTTTAATTTAGCATTAACAACTATTTAAATTTGAATCATTCAGTTGTAAGCGTGTTATTTGAAGTTTGTTTTAGAGGTTCCTAAAAACTCTTCTGGAACTTGTACAAATTGAACTTGGAAGTAGTGAAAACGTGATTCATTTGTTATTTTCTGTCAGCATGCTAATATATATATTAGTAACTTTGTCAAGTTCTAGATGAGATGAATTCTAATGTTTTTATTCTTCATAAAATATAAATCATACTATTTTATTCATTCTACCCTCATTTGAAAACTTCTATACTTATTTAAACCTACCATTTTCATTACAAAATTACTAACATTTATGTCTTCTGCTTTTTTTTCCTGACTAGGAATCTGGAGTGCCTAAACCTTCTGCTGAATACTGGTGCAGACTTCAACAAAAAGGACAAATTTGGAAGGTAGGGTGTGATGTAATTCCTCAGTAGAGCCTAATTAATGTTATTTAACTTAATGCCTTATCTGACTTTCTAATTTGGCTTCTGAGAATTAACTCGATCATGATTCAGTTGAGAGCCCCAAATAACTTATAAATATTCATTCTGACCCACAGCCTTCTTCCAGCTGGGCCTCTGCCATAGCCCCAGGCTACCAGCCACAGCTATACTTTATCAGCCCTTCTCTATCTCTTAGTGTCTTTCCATCTCCTCCCTTCATTATAGCCAAGAAAATCTAAACCCTCTGTGCTCCATTCAAAGAACTCACAGGACAGTCTTCAAAACTATGCATTTTTTGCTTGAGAACTTGAATATTACTGTGCAGCTCGACCATGTAATTGATATAACAGCATTTTCATTAATGCTTTAATGTTTTTCTTACCCTTTATTCTTCCACTGAGACATGAACAGAAGCTGCTACCTCTGTACTATGAAATCTTTTTATTGGTATGGGGAAGCTTTGTTAAAATGAAAGTTTTCCCAGATTGTTGATGGCATTAGGGAAAAACAAAAATGAAAGTTTTCAAGTTTCAGAGCAGAATATGAAAGGTCTGTAATTCACCCAAAAGACTGACCATGAAATAATTTAACAGTTTCTATCTTATTTTGTATTCCTACCATCTTAGTTTGGCTCTCTGCCGTCTTAGTTTCTGCTCCTAGCTTTCTGTCCAGCCCTCTGAAAGACTTAGTATATGGCAGAAATCAGTCTCAGGCTCACTGTAAATACAGTATCTGTAACTGGTTGCATCAGTATGCACTTGTTTACTGGTGTATGTCCCTGACTTTCTCTCTCTCTTTTTTTTTCAATTGGGCACGAAAGATCTCCACTGCACTATGCTGCTGCCAATTGCAATTACCAGTGCCTGTTTGCTCTTGTGGGCTCAGGAGCAAGTGTGAATGACCTTGATGAAAGAGGATGCACACCCTTGCACTATGCAGCCACATCAGACACAGATGGCAAGTAAGTGTGATGTGGTGAGAATGAAGCATTATTGTTTCTCTAAACCAGCACCTTCCAGATAGAGGGCAGATTTTGGAGCAAATTTAAATTTTCTTTTTGTACTTTTTGTTATCAGTTATCTTTTCCTGAATCTCTTAGTGTGGAAAATAAGTTGATTTCATAATTATTCCTAGTTGTAGTGACTGCTGCCTATTTCTGCTCCACAACCTGCCCTGAGAACTACTCAGGTAGAAGAGTGATAAAGGTCCCTTCTCATCCTCCCTGCCAAAAACATCTAAATATCAATCACCTCCATGTTTTTTCCATCTGACTTCTTGGAAGCAGCAGTCCTGAGTGTATCACAGGGAAAGGGAAAGACAAGAGGTATGCTGCCAGGGCCATTGGAAGACTGGGCAGATTGGCTTACCGGTTTCCTTCATGTTTCCAAGGGGTCCTTTTAAATTGGTATCCAAATAGGGAGTAATTGAACTGGCAGAATCTGGCATATAGTTGGTTCTAAATATTGCTTCTGTAAGTAAATTAGACAGGTAAGGGAGTAAGTAAATGTTGGCCAAGAATGACTGCATAAGAGAATGAGAGGGAGTTCCCACGCTGTGCATTGGGATGAGAAGGGATTTGCAGTGTCTCCACAGCACCAGGATGCAGGTTTGATCCCCAGCCCTGCACAGTGGGTTAAAGGATCCAGCATTGCCACAGCTGTGGCATAGGTTGCAACTGCAGATCTTATCTCTGCAGGAATTCCATATGCCTCAAGACAGCCCAAAAGAGAAAAGGAAAAAAAAATAGAATTAGAGATTTATAAATTCTTTCATAATCAATATTCACCTAGTGTTGATCAGACCCATTTATAGTACCCTAATATATTGCCACCTTGGAAGAAAATGAATTCATTAAAGATAAAGAAGAGATCATCAGGCTCTGTGGTCCCCTCTTGTCTAGGCCAGTGAGGAGTAAAAAAACACCTATAGGAAAAAGAACTAATGTTTTCTAGGGAAAGATTGTGTAAAATAGACTTGAAGGAAATTTCTTTGTGTGTGTGTGTGTGTGTCTTTTGTCGTTTTAGGGCCTCACCTGCAGCATGTGGAGGTTCCCAGGCTAGGTGTCTAATCGGAGCTACAGCTACCGGCCACAGCCACAGCAACAGCAACACGGGATCTGAGCCGCGTCTATGACTTATACCACAGCTCATGGCGATGCCGGATCCTTAACCCACTGAGCGAGGCCAGGGATCGAACATGCTGCAACCTCATGGTTCCTAGTCAGATTTGTTTCCGCTGAGCCATGACGGGAACTCCAAAGGAAATTTCATTTAACAGAAA
Organism: Catagonus wagneri; assembly: GCA_004024745.2. Taxonomy (NCBI): domain Eukaryota; kingdom Metazoa; phylum Chordata; class Mammalia; order Artiodactyla; family Tayassuidae; genus Catagonus; species Catagonus wagneri. Next base: position 3,448,387 of record PVHT021183699.1, on the reverse strand, counting down.
ACTGTTTCTTTAGTTTTGAACATTTCCTTTTTTACCTTCAAAACAAAAAGCATAATTTGATGGTATTATTCACAAGCATTAATTTATTATAAAATCCATAATTTCAAATCCATTTCTATAAGCAACACTTTGTTATGTTGGATTTGTGTCTAAAATTCTAATCTTGAAAGCACTAGTGAAATGTACTGTCAGCCCTGCAGATTGAGAGGGCTGTCTGTTTATTTGCTCAACACCGTTTTTTAAATAAGGGATCTGAGGGTCCAAGATCTTTGATATCCGCAGGGGACTCTTGAACCAGTCCCCCTCAGATATTTTCTGTTTGAAGGAATATATCACTGTCCACAATTTCATATATACCAGAATGGTTATAGATAGATTTTGAGAGAAGTTAAATTATTTGAAGTATGGTTTTGGATAGTAGAGCTTTAAAGAAAATCTGTGATAAAGATTATAGATCAGCAGTTTCCGTTGTGGCTCAGCGGAAATGAATCTGATTAGTATCCATGAGGATGCAGGTTTGATCCCTGGCCACACTCAGTGGGCTGAGGATCTGGCATTGCCGTGAGCTGTGGTGTAGGTCCCAGATGTTGCTCAAATCCCATGTGGCTGTGGCTGTGGCTGTGGCGTAGGCCAGGGGCTATAGCTCCAAATCAGTCCCTAGCCTGGGAACCTCCACGTGCCACAGGTGCGGCCCTAAAAAGGCAAAAAAAAACAAAGAAAAGTATGAATCAGAAAATATTTTGGTAAACTTGGATGAGTAGATTATTCTGATTTATAAATTTTGTAATTTTGAGATTTGATTTATAGATTTTCCTAAAATAGGTTATACGTAAAATGACTGTCATCACCATCAATAGTCCTCCCACTATTCCCGTGGCTGTTGATTGGGTGTTGCCCAGCATGATCAACATGAATTCCACTGAGGTCACAGCACACAGAGTGTACCTTATGGCCCTCCAACCCTTAGATAGTTACACTAAATCTGAATTCTTTTTTTTTTTCTTTATGACTTTTGTCGTTTTAAGGCCATACCCGCAGCATATGGAGGTTCCCAGGCGAGGGGTCTAATCAGAGCTGTAGCTACCAGTCTTTGCCACAGCCAAAGCAATGTGGGATCTGAGCTGGGTCTGCAACCTACACCACAGCTCACGGCAATGCCAGATCCTTAACCCACTGAGCAAGGCCAGGGATCAAACCCACGTCCTCCTGGGTCCTAGTCGGGTTCGTTAACCGCTGAGCCATGACAGGAACTCCCCTAAATCTGAATTCTTTTTTTTTTTTTTTGCCTTTATGTAGAGCCGCACCCGCGGCATATGGAGGTTCCCAGGCTAGAGGTCTAACAGGAGCTGTAGCCGCCGGCCTTCACCACAGCCACAGCCACGCGGGATCCGAGCCGCGTCTGCAACTTTCACCACAGCTCACAGCAACGCCGGATCCTTAACCCGCTGAGCAAGGCCAGGGATCGAACCCGCAACCTCATGGTTCTTAGTCGGATTCGTTAACCACTGAGCCATGAAGGGAACTCCCTAAATCTGAATTCTTAACAGAAACAAAGGATAGGAGTGTTCAACCCAGTTTTTGAGGTTTATGGTTTTATTTTAAGCCTATCTACTTTTTCTTCAGAACTGTACTTAGTACTAAAGTAAATTAAATTGTTAGTTTTCTCCCCTAATAGAAACAGTTTTGAGCAATAGACTAGAGAGACTTATAATTTAAACATGTAATTCTCAGTACCAGCGCATGCAGCCTGATGTATTATCCAAAAGACCCAGTTGAAATCTTGGGGTCTTCATATTGTTAAGCTCTGAGCCTGAGCAAGTAATTACTAAGTAAAAGCTTCTTTAACTGTAAAATTAGAATGAAACCTACTTCTTAGAATTGTGGGGAAAACTGAGATCATGTGTATAAAAGAATCTAGCACTTGGAGCCTCTTTCTTGTCTTTAAAGTATCAGAATCCCAGAGGTCTTGTCTCCTGCCGTTGTTTATCAACTCACTGTTAGATCCCTGGGAATCACTCTTCTGGAAGGGATTCCCACAGTAACCATTTTAGCTTACCAGAGGCATCCTTTCAGTAAGTGATTGTTTTGAAAGTATAAATAGAATAAACTCCAAGGATTTAATTCCCAGGAAGAGATTCTTCTGCTAAAGCGAGAATGAAATGTTTTCTAAAAGAAGAAACAAACTTCCCATGGCTTCAGATTAGTGTTATTCAGTATGTGTGTTTATTGTTTTTTTTTTTTTTTTTAGTGATTGTTTAATAATGTCCTGTCACCATCCCCAGGGAAAGTTGTGTGTACTTTGGAAATGTTGAAGCTCTGTCATTGGTTTTCTAGTGACTTGAGTAACTAAAATTCTCTGCCTTGTGTCTGTCCTTCTGCCCTTACCTTCAGTAAATGTTGGAAAAGTAGATGAAATCACTCCTGACTCATTGTAGTCATCCTGCTGATCACCCCTCATCCCGATACCTGCAATTCTCTATAGACAGTAAGGACTCAGCAGACAAGTACGTAGTTGTTTCCACAGGAGAAACATATTAAATGTACTAAATGTTAATAAATTAAATCCTTTTTGCCATCTGAAGAGAGGGAGGGCTGGCCTTGAGCACAGTGGTGAGGACCTACCGCGTGTCTGTGTGGTGTACCTAAGAGAAAGGGAAGGCTGGGGTTGTTTTTTTTCTGGCTATATGGATGGAAGAAATCCTCATTACGCGTTTTCTTCTGTGATAGCCACCATTAGCCTATGTATTTCTCTATGCCGATGTAGATCATTTCACGTTCCTCGTAGTGTATGTCCATAGCCTTTTTCTGTGTTCATAGTGTTGTATACACATGTGTTTATGGATGCATAGATATATTTATGGAGATTTTTCTTCACAAAAATGGGATCATATTTTGACTTCTAAATAGCATTGTTTATTTCCATCTGTTTTGAACTTTCTGTAAATGGAACCATACAGTTTTCAGTTTAGAACTTTTGTAATCCTTAGGTTTATTCCTAAGTATTTGATATTTTTATTGCCAAAATAAATCCTCAAGTTTCCTATTGTTGTAAAACAGAGAAATACACCTGACTTTTGTATATGACTTTGTATTCGGCAGCCTTGTTTTGTCTATGTGTATGAGACAACATTGGGTTTGATACTGGCTCTGCTACCTGCTGTAGGACTTGGGCGGGTTACTTAACCTCAGTGCATTTCCTCTGTGAGGTGGAAATGATAGTCTGACCCAACTCGTGGCCGTATGAGGTAAAAAATATCTGAATTGCTTAGAACTATACCTGTCACTAGCTGTAATTACACTAGCTGTAATTTTAAAACTGCTTAATGTCTGTCTCGCTTTTCTTCTTTCTTTCTTTTTTCTTCTGGTAAAAACAGTTACTGTTGTTCACTGTGATGGGGGAGAGTAGTTAGGAAAGGCCTCTGGTGACCATACCACATCGCCTGCCCTGGTCTGAGTGGCCAGCCCTTTCCTAGGGTTCTAACCAGCCATGGGACACACAGGTTTGACTCAGTCAGAACTCGTACCAGAAAAGGTGGTAGGAATTCATGGGTGGTAGGGGACGAGTAGCAGAAATTTCAATAGTTTGCAAATCACTCTGATTTAGATTACATGCTTAATTGGGATAAAGATACTTAATTTGTCCTAACAAATGAAGAAAACAAAATATTTAACACTAAGTATGGTTTATTACTTAGCTGTTTAGCCATAAATATCCCACCAGATTTTGCATACATAGTTTATTTTAGTGGAAGGAGAGAGATTATAGAGAATCTTGGTTTATTAATTTTCTGAGTCTTATGAAATGAGCATGAGTTAACTTACAACAAGGAAAAATAATTAGGATTGACTCTTTCTCCTCATTTGCAAATTAAGAGTGAGGTCCAGATTTTTAAGGTCAAGCAGTTTTGTGGTTTAGTATTTTATAAGCATCTAGGTTAAAGTAGCACTAACTCATTGACTCCTGTGTTATTTCTAGCATAGAAAGAACACTTGATGAAGAGAAGACCTGAGATCTAGTCCTTGCTTTGTCATATTCTAGCCAAAAGATTGGGAGCAAGTAATTTAATTTTCTTGAATGTCAGTAATTTTTTTCAGTTGTTAAAGATAATGCTCAAAGTAGCTATGAAAATTCATATAGTTTAGCAAAATCTAAAAGGCTTATAATTATAAGCCATTTCTTAGTCTTTGTTTTGTTATAGGAGACCAGTCATCTCATAATGTGAGTGTAAATTATTAAAGAAATAACCTCATTCAATAAGAACTACTGCATGTATTCAAATTAAATTATTTCACATTTTTTGATGCTGTGTACTTGCAGCTAGTCACTTTAAATAGTGCTTTGAGAGTTGCTCTCCTTCTTCAGAAAGTAAACATGAACTTACCTACTTGTTTTGCTTTCCTTAAATAAATTTTTTCAGTACTCATGTATCAGCAAGTTATCTTAAAATAGTTTCTTCCACTGATAGACTCCGTCTTGTATTCAGGTCTCCGTAAGGAGAACTATTTCTGTTTTATAGTTCACATGTAGGGAACTTGATTAAAAATTAAAAAGATATGCCCTTAGGTAAGATATTTGTGCCTGAAAAGCAGGACTGTTCTTCCAGCCCAGCAGGTCTTTTCTCCATCCCAGTGAGCATTGACCTCTGGGCTGGGTACCTAGCAAGACTGTGTACAGACAGTCTACTTACTGCCTTAAACACTTCCTAGAGTGTTCTCAGAGCTAGTTTAGGAATGTCAGAAAATACCAGGCTTGTTTCTTTAGAGTCAGATTTGGGTGTTGTTGCCATTATTTTATCATAGTAATACTTAGTTCATCATCTTTGATAATAATTTTCGCTGTGCATAAATACAAAAATCCCACTTAAAAGGATGAACATTTGGAAGTTCCCATTGTGGCTCAGCGGTAATGAGCCCAACCAGTATCCATGAGGATGTGGGTTCAACCCCTGGCCTCACTCAGTGAGTTAAGGATCTGGCATTGCGAGGAGCTGCGGTGTAGTTTGCATTTGCAGCTCAGATCTGTTGTGGCTGTGGCTGTGGTGCAGGCCAGCAACTAAACCTCCGATTTGACCCCTAGCCTGGGAACTTCCATATGTCATGGGTTTGGCCCTAAAAAGCAAAAATAATAATAATAATAATAATAATTGTGACCCTTAGAGTTACTTGAAAGTTATTTTCCTCATATTTTAATAGCACGGGAATGAAGCGTATCTCCCATGGGAAGGTCTTTCTTCCCTTTCTACCCACATACCATTTTACACTTCTCCACACTTCTCAGGCCCATAATGCAGGATCGGTCAGTTCTGACCTTGGTTTCAGGACATATTTTTATATTGTTTCTTGAGCTTCTTAATGAGATATCATACTTACTGTGTGTTCCGGGGTGATTGCATACTTACTGTGTGTTCCGGGGTGATTGGATGCTCACTGCCACTACGAGTTCATTCTAATCAAACATTGTCTGAGTGGACTAGCTGGTACGTTGTACTGTGTACAATAGAACCTTCAGATATACTGAGCTTGCCAACAGACTGAATAAAGAAGATTCTCTTATGAACATTTCATTTGTATTTTTATGATACAGTCAGTGTCATGTACATGACAAATTTATGCAGTATGGCTATATTTATGATTTTTACATTACTCGAGTTTAAGAAAAATTGCCAGTTTTTAGTTTGTCTCTGTTTTTTATCATTGGTTAAAATGCAGGGTTTAGAATTCTGAATATGTATTACTGTAATAGGTGCCTGGAATACTTACTAAGAAATGATGCAAATCCAGGGATCCGGGACAAGCAAGGATACAATGCAGTTCATTATTCAGCTGCATACGGTCACCGTCTGTGTCTTCAGCTGGTAAGATTCCTGAGTTCTTGTGGAAGGACCAGTGTGGGTTCATATTCTAATAATGTGATAAGAATGAGAATAAATGAATAAAGAAACAAATCCTGTTGCTTTTTAGCATTTTTCAAATCCCTCTCTGTCTTAAATTCATACTTGCCTCATTAAGTTTTCTGTCATTCCCCCTTCTCTTTACAAAGAAAAGAGGAAATTAGATCTCGGGAGAGGGCTGCTTGAGTCTTTCCTTAGAATCCCCCCACCGCCACGTAGTATTTACTTCCCCTGCCCCTTTAAGTGTTTTGCAGAAGGTTTTAAAGGACTATAACTATGTCACAAGTGAGAAATAAATGTGAGAGGAGGATTCCCCGTGTATATTTAGCAATTCCAAAATGCTCAATCTTTTAACTATCTCTCCTGCAAGGGAGACTCATCTCCTGCAAAGGAACTGTGCTTCATTCCTGAATATATGCAACATTGCCCCCACTTTCCCATGCCGAAGAGAAAGGAAAAGACAAGTTAAATGATTCCCAAGTGTTTAGTACATGCTTAAAGTGAGAGTTTCCTCATGTTGATTTACTCACCTTATAAATCATATTAACATGGCTTCCCTTTGAGGGGAAATAAAATTCAAGGAGGGTGGGTACATAACACATAGAAAAAAGGTTGGCATACTTAATACAGCATTTAGAACCTTGCTACAGAAATAGTATTTCCTTAGGTTATTATTATAGTATCTTTAGACTAGAATCTTAGACCCATGGATATAGATTGTGGTCTGTTTATATTGTACAGTTATTTATTTTAAAACCTTAATTTTTGGAGGCAAAGGAAGCACAAGTCTATAATAGAGTTTAACAAAACCCTTTTTAAATCGAGGGTAATTAATATTTATCTCTTTACTGTATGACTACTTCCTCTTAAACATTTTTATTTTAAATTTTATTTCAGATTGCAAGTGAAACTCCTTTAGATGTTGTAAGTATTAGTTTTCCCCCTACTGTTCAGAGTGTTATCCTTATTTGCCCTCACTAGAGCTGAAGCCTGTTTTGTACATTCTTGGGAACAAAGATAGTGATAGAAATTATGTTTGCAGAGAGGGAGGTTCTTACTTGGTGGTGATTAAATAGCATTTCCCTCAGACTCTTTAAATTTATAGCCTTCTCTCAGAGCTCTTAAGTCTGTGGAATTTACCACATCTTCAGGATAATCTGTACTGTAAGGTTGCTCAGTTTAGTTTTTATAATATAATGGCCTGGAATTTTTAAATTCGTATTCAAGTATCAGTTTATGGAATTCCCATCGTAACTCAGCAGTTAACGAACCCAACTAGCATCCATGAGGACATGGGTTCAATCCCTGGCCTCGCTCAGTGGGTTAACGATCCAGCGTTGGCTTGAGCCGTGGTGTAGATCACAGACGCAGCTCGTATCCCGCATTGCTGTGGCTGTGGTGCAGGCCAACAGCTATAGCTCCAATTGGACCGATAGCCTGGGAACCTCCAGATGCCATGGGTGCGACCCTAAAAAGACAAAAAGACAAAAGAAAAAACTATCAGTTTATACTACACTTGGGAGAGAGGACTGGGAATAACTGCTACTATGATATATCTAAAAGTACAATTTCTGACATTTAAAATTCTTTTTTTTTTTTTCTTCAGTTAATGGAAACCTCGGGAACAGACATGCTGAGTGATTCAGACAATAGAGCAACAATAAGCCCTTTACACTTGGCTGTGAGTACTGCCTTCACAGCCAGCTTGATGACTGGTTTACTGAAAATAGCTCCTATCTGTTTTTGTTGACTCAAACTAGTACCTAGAACTTTTGGTCCATATAATGATGATCATGCAGTTAAAACCTTAGTAACTTTCTTAAATCAGATAATTTTTTAATGTACTTTTGCGATGTTTCTTAGCTTTGTTTGCTTAAAACAGAAGTCTGAGCTTACTCCAAGGCCTGCTCTAAAGAGTTCTGCCTGTGATGTGAATTTTAAAATGACCTGTCCTAGTGAAATGGCTTCTGACTTCTTAGGCAAATTATATAAGAGCTATAATCCCTGTGTTATTTCCATAATCTTTAGCATACTTTGTGATTTTGATGCTAAGTAAGTTTGTGTTCATTGGTCCTTCAGTCCTCATGCTGTAAGATTTCGCTACATGATCTGTAATATTCCTTCTACTTTCACATGCCTCTGAATATTTCCTCTAACTGTCCATCATAAAGGCAGAAGGTTAGAAGAGAGAGTGACAGTTATTTAAGTCAAATATGGGAATGAATTACCTTAGGAAATTTCAAGCAGAGCCCAATCTAGTTCTTTCTGCACTGAAAAGAATTTATCTTTAAACAAAACATTTGGGGGAGGGGAGTGCTTTGAAAATCATGAGAATTGGGTACTGTCACTAACTATTTGTAAGACCTCTGATTTTAAGTATAGTGAAATAAAAGGTTATAAGGCTATATATATACTTAGGTTAATGTGTATCACTACAAGTTCAGTGATTTCTTCTCACATGCAGTAATTTTTGTATCTTAATATTCTCCTGAGTTCCCGTTGTGGCTCAGCGGTTAACAAATCCGACTGGGAACCATGAGGTTGCAGGTTCGATCCCTGGCCTCGCTCAGTGGGTTAAGGATCCGGCGTTGCCGTGAGCTGTGGTGTAGGCTGCAGACACGGCTCGAATCCCGCATTGCTGTGGTTGTGACGAAGGCCGGCACCTACAGCTCCTGTTAGACCCCTAGCCTGGGAACCTCCATATGCCGTGGGTGCAGCCCTAGATAAGGCAAAAAGACCAAAAAATATATATATATATTCTCCTGGCATAGTTTCTTACACTGACACATACATGTATGTTGAATTTTCTACTTTGTCTTTCTTTCTGCCCCACACTCCCCCCTCAGTACTTCCTGCTATGTGGTAAATAACTGAGAAGGCATGCTGAAGCTTCCTTCTTCCTTTCTCTTTGGGTCTTTGGAAATACTATCTGTTCTCCCAGACTTAGATAGCAAATAAGTCATCTGAAAGTGCAAGGCCAGCATGGAGAAAATAGCCATTTTTACTATGGGTAGTGAGAAATGAAGTCTGAACAGATGACTAGGCAGTTCATCATTCTTATAATAATAGCACTGTCGTCTCTTAAACACTTACTAGGTGTCAGACTGAGCACTCTGGCAAATTTTTGAATACAGTATCTCAGAAACTTCAGTATTTTTAACTGTCGTTTACCCCATGGCTGTTGTGAATAGCGCCGTTAGGAACATGGACATACAAAATAGTGTTTTGAAGCTGAAATTTTGTCATTTCATAACTAGTCTCAGTAAAATGTGATTACACAACTACTTTTACGTTTTATATCTTTCCCTAGGAAGTTTTCAGAAATTACTTGAAATGATCTTTTTTTCCTTCCAAACTCTCCCAATCTGGGACATCTTGATACCGTGAAAACACACTGGCTTGAGGCCAAAGGAAACTGGCCTTGGTCCTGCCTTCACACATCATAGTAGGCATGCAAGTTCATTGTCCCAGTCCAATCAAAGACATCATGAGGGGAAGACCCTGCAGCAAATTTTTCCTGGCTCCTAGTTGTTCTTATTTTCCCTCTTTGTTTTATACCATCTTCTGTGTGCTGCCTTTCTCACAGTTCCTTTTTAGTAGCATAATTGCATTGCCCTGGTATTGAGGAACAAGGCTAGTGTGATCCTCAGACAGCAGAGCTCAGTGATCTACAGTCACTTAACCTTTGAGGGGGCCAGACACATTGACGTCGGTAAGGCCCAGAGCAGCGTCACCTGCTGCTGGTCTGTTCTGACATTTCCCGCAAGAAGTGAATTTACAGGCCTGTCATACTGTGTCGGGCCCCTTTTCTAGCTAAGTATCTTTTTTCAAATTAAAGACAAGTGACAGGGGAACTTCTTTTGTGGCTCAGCGTTAACAAACCCAACTAGTATTCATACGAGGGGTCGGCTTCAATCCCCGGCCTCACTCAGTGGATTAAGGATTTGGTGTTGCCATGAGTTGTGGTGTGGGTCGCAAACGTGGCTCAGACCCACTGTTGCTGTGACATAGGCCAGCAGCTGCAGCTATGATTTGACCCCTAGCCTAGGAAATTCTATATGCCATAGGTGCAGCCCTAAAAAGAAAAAAAAAAGCAAGTGACATTTAGCTCAAATATGGTAGAATTTTTATATTTTTCAATTCCCTAATGAAAAGTTCATGTGATACTTTACAGTTTGCTTATATATGCTAAGTTCGGGTCTAAACAGTATCAGAAAATGACTCATGAAAGTCCCTTGGTTGAAAGGGATGACAGGAGTGAACTGGAGAAGATGCTCTTTGTCTCTCAGGACTGTGTTGTTATTGCTTTATGTCCAATAAGAATAATACATGTTCAGCTGACATGTTGGTTTTTTAAAAGAATTATCTGGAAAACCCCTTTACCAGATTGTGTAAAGAACCAGGTTTCAGACAAATCTTTAAATCTTCTTGCTCTGGAGAGCTCCTGTTGTGGCTGAGTGGGTTAAGAACCTGACTGGTATCCATGAGGATGCAGGTTCAGTCCCTCGCTTCGCTCCGTGGGTTAAGGGTCCAGCATTGCCATGAGTTGCTGCATAGGTCGCAAATGCAGCTCAAATCCTGCATTGCTGTGTCTGTGATATAGGGCAGCAGCTGCAGCTCTGATTCAACCCCTAGCCCAAGAACTTCATATGCCACAGATGCAGCCCTTCAAAGACAAAATAAAAAATTTTAAATAAAACTGTTGTACTGCTAAGTCAGGGCCTGGCACATGGCATTTATTCAGGCAAGGTTCAGTCTGAATATTTTTCTGTGGAAAGAAATGCTTATTTTTGAGATATGGCATGTTATAGGAGAGGATAGGCATTTTAATTTGAGAAATCAGAAGATAAATGTACTAGCTGAACTTTAGTTACCTTAAGCATAGTAACATTTTATCAGAGGTTAAATGGAGCCCTGTACTGTGAGTAAAACATGAGCTTTGGAATCATAAAATGGAAGCTTTCGTTGAAATCATCATTGAATGTCTGCCATGAACCAGACATTGTGTATTCATGAAAAGATCAGTTGTCACTTGCACTTTTATTATTTATGGAATTCCCTAATACTGTAGCCCTCTGTTTGATTATTAGAAAAATTCATAGTTACTTTCCTAATCATCAGTATAAAAGGTTTGGATTATCTCAAATATAATGACATGAAGGCAAGTTTGCTTACTATTCTTTTATGTGTTCAAGGGTATCTAGGAAGTCAGTCTGAGTAAGTATTTTTTTTTAATTTATGTTTGTGTTTATTCCCAGGCATACCATGGTCACCATCAAGCTCTAGAAGTATTAGTACAGTCTTTGTTAGATCTTGATGTGAGAAATAGCAGTGGAAGGACACCCTTGGACCTTGCAGCATTTAAGGGTCACGTGGAATGTGTGGATGTACTCATTAATCAGGGAGCCTCAATCTTAGTCAAAGATTATATTTTGAAGAGAACGCCTATACATGCAGCAGGTATGTCAAGTACTGTGAATGATTTTATTTACTGCTTTCTGTCTAATACTCTTGTTCAAGTTCTTGTATCTTGTACTACTAGTAATTGTTTTAACACTTTTTTTGGCCATGCCTGCAGCATGAAGTTCCAGTGCCAGAGACTATATCTGTGCCACAGCTGTAACCAGAGCTACAGCAGGGACTACACAGGATCCTTAAGCTGATGAGCCACAGTAGGAAGTCCCTTAACAATATTGACTTTAAACATTCTAATGATTCGGGAGTTCTCGTCGTGGTTCAGTGGTTAATGACTCCAACTAGGATCCATGAGGTTGCGGGTTCAATCCCTGGCCTCGCTCAGTGGGTTAAGGATCCAGCGTTGCCGTGAGCTGTGGTGTAGGTTGCAGACATGGCTCGGATTCCGCGTTGCTATGGCTATGGCAAAGGCCGGCGGCTACAGCTTTCATTAGACCCCTCGCCTGGGAACCTCCATATGCCACGGGTGTGACCTTAGAAAAGGCAAAAAAGACCAAAAACAAAACAAAAAAAACATTCTAATGATTCTACTCTTGGGGAAATGCCAACGGGAAGATTCTAATTACTTTAGAAGTTCCCTCTGTGGCTCAGCGGCTCGGATCTGGCGTTGCTATGGCCATAGTGTAGGCCAGCAGATGCAGCTCTGATTTGACCCCTAGCCTGTGAACCACCATGTGCTGTGGGTGCTACTCTAAGAAAAAAAAGATAATAATCACTGTAAAAATTATTATCTGGAGTTCCCGATGTGGCTTAGCAGAAACAAATCTGACTAGTATCTGTGAGGATTTGGGTTCGATCGCTGACTTCACTCAGTGGGTCAGGATTCTGGAATTGCTGTGAGCTGTGGTGTAGGTCACAGATACAGCTCCAATCCCATGTTTCTGTAGCGGTGGTGTAGGCCAGCAGCTGTAGCTCTGATTCGACCCCTATCCTGGGACCTTCCATATGCCACGGGTGCAGCCCTAAAAAGCAAAAAAACAAACAGAAAACTTACTATTTACCTTAGAAATTGGATTTTATATGGTAGTTTTCTAAAGTACTTTTTTTTTTTATTTTGGCCTTTTCAGGGCTATACTGGCAACATATGGAGGTTCCCAGGCTAGAGGTCCAGTCGGAGCTATAGCTGCCAGCCTACACCACAGCTCACAGCAACACCAAATCCTTAACCCACTGAGCAAGGCCAGGGATCAAACCCACAACCTCATGGTTTCTAGTTGGATTTGTTTCCACTGCGCCACAACGAGAACTCCAAATCTTTTTTAGAGTGATCCTTCAGGACACAGTTGAATGCATGTATGGGACTTCGCTTCTAGTCGTTTGGCAGACTTGCATTTTAGAAGAGTATAGGTAACACCCACTGTTGCTTCAGAGCAGCTTCTCAGAAACTGTAGATCCTCAAGCAGGGCTCAAAGATAAAAATTTTAATAATGAATTAAAAGTCCTAATAATTGTGTATATAAACTGCTACATGGTAAAAAAAAAAAAATAGTCAAAATGCTATTATTTTCTGTTACTCTGAAAAAAAGTTCAGTTGTCTATCATTTTGTACCTTGAAAATTACATTGTCAGCACATGATTTGCAGAGCTTTCTTAGAGTGTTTGCACTCTTAATAGGTAAATGTTGAACCAAGATACTAGTGAGTCCCTCAGAAGTGGCTAGGCAGTGCCATGTGGTTTATAAGTCCTGTCCACTGAAAGAGTTACAGGTTACTGACAGCACCCCCCAGTCAGTGAGTGAAGGCCTTGGTTCCGGAGATGCCTTTCAAACTTGGAGAACTGCTGGGGAGCATCCAGCTCTAAAGGCATGAAAAGAACCCTGGTTCTGGAGGTGAGCCAGTCCTTCCTCCAGGGATCTTACTCCTCATGCTCTCTGGTTATTGAACTTAGATGACAAAACTTTCGTCTGTAGCTGCTGTGTACTGGGTGTCAGTGAATCAAGTAAAAAATAAATTAAAAATGATGAGTCAAACAGTGTTTCCTTAAAGCATCTCCAAGAATCATATCTAAAATCAGGAAAGAAGGAGGACTTTCACTAGCAGGGATAAACATGTTTCCCAGATGCCCTCCGATGGCTGGAGGCAGACCACCCTTCCCAATTCATCACCACAAATTATATCTAGAAAATGTGGTTTAAGATGGACATTTTCAGAGTTTCCTGGTGGCCTAGCAGATTAAGATCTGGCATTGTCACTGCTGTGATACAGGTTCAATCCCTGGCCCTGGAAACTTCTGTATGCCATAGATACAGCCAGAAAAAGAAAAAGAAAGATGGACATTTTCTTTTGTATTATTGTGTGTGTGTGTGTGTGTGTATATGGATGTAATTGCTGAAACTTTTAAATATCACTTTATAGCAACAAACGGTCATTCAGAATGCTTACGGCTACTAATAGGAAATGCAGAACCACAGAATGCAGTAGATATTCAAGATGGAAATGGACAGTAAGTTTTAATATTTTTAAAATCATTTTTAGTATCTTTGCTGATCTTCATATCTTTGTCCTTGTTTTGGTAAGTCTGTTGTAGTGTATTATCTAAGTAACATCAGGTACAGTTTTTAAGTATACTTTAAAGTTGCATCATAAAAAGGTGTGTATTGGGAGTTCCCATCATGGCTCAGTTGTTAACGAATCCGACTAGGGACCATGAGGTTGTGGGTTCGATCCCTGGCCTTGCTCAGTGGGTTAAGGATCCGGCGTTGCCGTGAGCTGTGGTGTAGGTTGCAGACGTGGCTCGGATCCTGCGTTGCTGTGGCTGTGGCGTCGGCCGGCGGCTACAGCTCCTGTTAGACCCCTAGCCTGGGAACCTCCACATGCTGCGAGTGCAGTCCTAGAAAAGACAAAAAGACAAAAGTAAATAAATAAATAAGCTGTGTACAGCAAGCAGGCGAGCACAGTGTGTTTTAATGGATGAGGTCTTTGTGGTGACGGAGCTGCTCCTGTTGTTGCCCAGGACTCCACTGATGCTGTCTGTGCTCAACGGGCACACGGACTGTGTCTACTCATTGCTGAACAAGGGAGCAAACGTAGATGCCAAAGATAAGTGGGGAAGGACAGCATTGCACAGAGGGGTAAGCAGAAATGTTCTCACTTCCTTTCTGAAATTATTTAGGATCTCATTTTACCTAAAACTGAACTAGGCTGTGTTTATGTTTTTCCTCATTAAATTTTTGCCGATCTTTACTGTGTCCTTCACTATCTTAGTTTTTGAACTCAAATTTTAAAGAACCACAAAGCATAGCTTAATACAGAAATGAATAATGTTGAAACAAAATTTTAAGACCCAAAACCTTAAATAGAACTTATGTCAGTTTTACTTTTTTCCAGTATCACACCTCTTGTCTTATACATTGTCTTAATTTTTTCACCTTTGAAGTATTATTTTCATTGAATTAGCAGTTCCTCTATTCTTGTTTTTCGTATTACTTTTATTTTGACAAAGTCACTGCTTTAACTGAATTTTAAGCTACTTCCAATAAAACACTGGGTTAATCAGAAATATGATAAATACTTTGGTGAAAGGACGTGGGAATTTTGACTTTAAGATCCTTAATTAGGTGTAAATGGTGTGGAATGCCCAACATAGTGTATTCAGCTACATGCAAATAATTTTTCTTTCAGGCAGTCACAGGCCATGAGGAGTGTGTAGATGCATTACTTCAACATGGTGCTAAGTGCTTATTTCGAGACAGCAGGGGCCGGACACCAATACACTTGTCAGCTGCTTGTGGTCACATCGGTGTTCTCGGAGCCCTTTTACAGTCGGCAGCATCTGTGGATGCAAATCCAGCCCTAGTGGACAATCATGGATATACAGCACTTCACTGGGCTTGCTACAATGGTTAAGTATACAGACGAAAACCCACCTTACATGCCTGTTACGTGCCAAGCAGAAACAGCTAACTCTAACACATTCTGGTATTCATGAAAATGACATAGTTATAAGACAGACTTATAGGATCACCAGGAAGTCTGGGAATAACCTACCATGTTAGTTACAGCTTGCTGCTGTCCCTTGTCATGCTAAAGCCAAGATATTCATTGTCACAGATGGTTTGAGATAAGCAGTCACTAGTTTACAAGTTCAGAGTTTGCCTCAGTAAGTATTTTGCGTTTTTGGTTTTGTTTTAATGGCCACACCTGTGGCAAATAGAAATTTCCAGGTCAGTGATTGAATCTGAGCTGCAGCTGTGACCTCTGCCACAGGGCTGGGAGTCAAAACCACACCTTGCAGTAACCCAAGCCGCTGCAGAGAGGTTCCCAGGCCACTGCACCACAGTGGGAACTCCAAGTATTTTGCATTTTTAAGATACTTTTATAATACTATTTCCAATGTCTTTTATGTAGTCTGTATTGTTATTACATTTTTCTCTGTCAGTTTACTTGTATTAGGGAAAAAAATGACAAAGGTAAGAGAAACAGTGAAAATGAGTCAGATTCTAAACTGCAATCTGTGTATGTTTTCTAAGCATGTTGCAAGTTAAAATCCTTATATCACCAATAACTAGTATGTTCAACATTTTAAAGGAATAAAATCTTAATAGAATAAATCATAGAATTAGAAACTTTCATGGTTATAAACTTGGCTGCGTGATTTTAACAGACTTTTAGCTTCTTGGAGAATAACTGCCACAGTTATTCCTTTTCAGGTAGGCTCACTAAAGGTCAGTTAGGGAAGTATAAAGCTGTGTTTAAAGGTTGGTGTTGAAAAATGAGATTTGGCTTTTGTTCTTTTTTTTTTTTTTGTCTTTTTAGGGCCACACTGGTGGCTTATGGAGGTTCCCAGGCTAGGGATCTAATCAGAGCTACAGTTGCCGGCCTGTGCACCACAGCCACAGCAACTCCAGATCCCAGCCGCATCTGCAGCCTATACCACAGCCCATGGCAATGCTAGATCCTTAACCCACTGATCAAGGCCACGGATCGAACCTGCAACCTCATGGTTCCTAGTCAGATTCGTTTCTGCTGCACCACGACGGGAACTCTGAGATTTGGCTTTTGAAATGTTACTAATTAAAATAATTTAAGTAACATAACATGTTGATAGTAATTTTTTCCTTGTGTCAGGCCATAGATTTGATTATCTTAGAAAACAGCTGGGTAGGTTATATACAGTGTAAAACATCAGTCCTGTGAAAGTGTTTTCTTAGGGTTTTATCAGGGGTATGAGGGATTTTTTTTTAATTTGTTTTGAATTTCAATGTAGCATTCAGATTAATGCTAGTAGTAAAAGTATATTTACAAAACTAGTTCACAGTTCTAACAACTTTCCTTTAAAATGTAGAGAAAATTAAAATTGCCTCTTTATATATACAATGCCCATTTGCTTTAAAAAATAAGGATAATGGCTATTCTAAAATTCAGAGTTCCCACCATGGCTCAGCAGTAATGAGCCTGACTAGTATCCATGAAGATGTGGGTTTGATCCCTGACCTCACTCAGTGGGTTAAGGATCTGGCGTTGCCGTGAGCTGTGGTGTAGGTTGCAAACATGGCTTGGATTCCACATTGCTGTGGCTATCGTATATGCCAGCAGCTGTAGCTCTGATTCAACCCCTAGCCTGGGAACTTCCATATGCCATGGGTGCGGCCCTAAAAAGCAGAAGATAAATTAATTAATTAATTAATTAATTTCAGCTGACTCCCTCCCAGAGAAGAGGAGGGAGTATCTTTGTATCTTCTGTAGTGTGCTTCTTCTTGGTTCTTTTATTGGGAGTTATTTTAGCAAATAATTGAGTTGTAGTAAAAGAGGAGAACTCTGAATCTTGTGAAATTACTGTTTAATTAAATGTTTTCATAAGCATTTTACCGATAAGATATTTCAATTTTCATATTAATCCTTGTATAAGTATTCTTTTGCTCTGAGAAAGTTTTAGTCTTTTCTTGCGGGTTGTCCAGTGGGTTACTTTTGGTCACTTTTCAACTCTGAGTATTAATCATAGAAAACTTGATGCTAATTTAAATGCCTAGTTTAATCCGTTTCCTTTTTACTACCTCAGATCCTTAGCCAGAACAGTTTTGAGGACTATAAAACCTTTGGATTTCAACTCTCCTTTCCCTTTTTCTACTCACTAAAGTTAGAATTTAATGATTATAGCAAAGTGGTCAAAGATTAGTCTGAAGTCAAAGGAGATTCTGTATTTTGCCACTGAAATTGGTTTGTCTTTATAATTTAACTTGACATCTTATAAGGAGAACCAGAAACATCTTAATATAGTAGGAAAACATCCACAGATGTGAAATTTGTTTAGTAAGTGAGATAAAGCTCTTTTGAAGTAGACTTTTATTTGTTCTTTTTTCTTTTTTTTTTATGTATTAGTTAGAATTTAACTGGTGGAAAAAATCACACAGTAAGGTGTTTTTCCTCAGGTAGAACATTTAGGTGTAAATATACTGCTGTAACTGTCCTTTGAGGAGTTATTATAACATTCCTGCAAGGTCTTTCCAGGGAACAGTTTCGCTGAAGTGAGTTCCTGTTCTGTCACTGCTGAATTTAGACTCTGAGCGCGTTGTGTACAAGACACAAAATTTTGCACAAACTACATTCCTGGTTGCCATTTAAAGATCATAACAGATGTGTCTAATTTCCAGGCTGTAGCAAAATTATGATGATTCTGAATTGAGCTGGAAGGAATTAGATCTGTGTTGGCTATATGCAATAAGAGACTATACAGGCAGCCTAAAATTAATACCATATTTGTAGCCAAAAGCCTATTTTATAATTTGGCATTCTGAAAGTAGAATATGTAGAATGGTGTTATTACTTTGACTAGTAATGTACGGCTGAAAAGAAAATTGAAAGCACTCCAACAGAACAGAAAGCAACCTTTCTCTCAAAATTAAAATGGAATTATGGCAGTTTTAGTAGAAAACTGTTTATACATACTCAACTTTAAAGCTCAGATTTTCAGTTTAAGGAGTCTTTCAGTCACAGAACTTAAGAATACTTTTGTATGTTCCTTTTAAAATCTATCAATTTTTATGAAGTTATAAGCATCTTCAGACATGAGGAGGACAGTTGTATCCTTCCTTTATTAACTAAGACACAAAGCGAAGAGAGTTTTACAGCTTGACATGACCCCGGTAATGACTGATGGAGAAAACCCAGAGCCCCAGGACTCCCTTTTAGCCATCCACAATCTACTCAGCTAGTGATTCTCAAACTTTTCAGTCTCAGGACCTGTGGCTTTACAGCTATTAGTATTTACGGTATTGGAAATTAGGACTTAGAAATGTAAGCATATTTTTAAATTTTTATTTTAAAATAATAATTCATTCCTCAGAGTTCCCATCGTGGTACAACAGAAATGAATCCGACTAGGAACCATGGGGTTGCGGGTTCGATCCCTGGCCTCGCTCAGTGTGTTAAGGATACAGTGTTGCCGTGAGTCGTGGCGCAGGTCGCAGATGCTGCTCAGATCTGGCATTGCTGTGCCTGTGGTGTAGGCCGGCAGCTGTAGCTCCGATTCGACCCCTAGCCTGGGAACCTCCATGTGCCACAGGTGCAGCCCTAAAAAGCAAAATAAAGTAAAATTCCATTCCATGTTAGTTTGCAGTATCACCCTGGAGCTCCCCAGACCACACCTTGAAAACTGCTATCCCAGGAAAATAGGAGACTTTCAAGTCAGTATTGGACAACTTGCCTGGGCTGCTTGGTCCTGAGTTCACATTTGGAGAGGGAGAAAATTAAGTCAGGCTTTCCCACTCTCAGCACTGTGGACATTTTGGGACCAGATAATCCTTTATCATGACTATCGTGTGTATGCAAGATGTTTAGCAGCAGCCGCAGCTTCTACCCACTAGGTGCCATAGCACTTTCCTACACCACCCTAGTTGTAATAAGCAAAAATGTCCCTAGACATGGCCAAATGTCTCCTGGGGGCCAAAATTGCTCCCATTGAGAAACACTGACTAGATGAAGGAACTAACAAATGCTGGAACATGACCACAGGTTTCCTAAAACTTAGTTTATTTTCCAGGTAAAAATGATTATAGGATAAAGACTGAGTTATTGTTTGATAAAGTTAGATATGATATTGTTAGATAAGTTGAACTATTGTTTGAGAATGTTAGAGTAATTAAAAATAAAAGTCATACAGCATCACTTTGTTAGCCAAATATTAAGCAATGGAATTAAAGAGGCTATGTAAGAAACTAATTCATTCCTAATGCAGATCCCAAATGAAATAAAAGAAACATTTCATTTGCTGCAATTAATACAGCAACAGGGGAGTTCCTGTCGTGGCGCAGCAGAAACGAATCCTGCTATTAACCATGAGGTTGTGGGTTTGATCTCTGGCGTCGCTCAGTGGGTTAGGGATCCAGCATGCCTTGAGCTGCGGTGTAGGTTGCAGACACGGCTTGGATCTGATGATGCTGTGGCGTAGGCCGGCAGCTGGATTGGACCACTAGCCTGGGAACCTCCATATGCTGTGGATGTGGTCCTAAAAAGCAAAAAAAAAAAAAAAAAAAGGTACAACAATGGGGGTAGTTTTACTGAAAATCTTGGCTTTGAAAATCAGGTTAAGGAAATCTGGGGTTTGGTTTTTTCCCTGTTTTCCAAGTTGCTGTTGAAAACTGGCCCTAGTACCTGTTAGTAATCAATATACTTGTCCTTTAACCCAGCAGTATCATTTCTAGGAAATTGTTTCTACCTGAAAAATACAAAAAATACCTTTTTTTTAAGTACTAGAATGTTTCATTTACAACATTGTTAATATCACAAAGAAAAATAATCCAGCAGTCACCTCAAAATCCATAATGAGATTAGATACTGTATGAGACACTCTGATACTGTGAGGTGCTTCCAGACATTCTGTGGAAGGATATATACAGTTTTTAAGTTGCAGAATAGAACGTGCCATTTGCATGAAAATGAAAAAAGGAAGTATGTGTTTGTGTGCATGTAGTTGTATATACCTAAAAATTTTCTGGAAATGTCAGGTCACAGTGGTCACAGTCTAGAGAGTGGACCTGGGGAGGGGTCAGGGACATGTAGTTAACTTCCTCTGACAGAATTTGAGATTTTACATTAGTTCATTATTAGCACCAGGAAGTATTTAAATTTTGAAGTTAACTATGTTACATAAATATATTTTGCTTTGAAAATTATACTCTGCTATATAAGTAGGACGTTAAAAAAGTAATGCCCAGGAGTTCCCATCATGGCTCAATGGTTAACGAATCCAACTAAGAATCATGTGGTTGCGGGTTCAGTCCCTGGCGCATCACTGAGTGGGTTAAGGATCCGACGTTGCCGTGAGCTGTGGTGTAGGTCACAGACGTGGCTCGAATCCCACGTTGCTGTGGCTGTGGCATTGGCCGGCAGCCTGGGAACCTCCATATGCCGTGGGTACAGGCCTGAAAAGACAAAAAAAAAAAATTTTTTTTAAATAAAAATAAAAAAATAATGACCAAATTTAATGGTCACCATGGAAAAGAATAGTGAGACTAATTTCTTCCCTCACAAAGTAAATATTTGTCTTGTCAATAATAAACTGCTATAAAATTATCATACTTTAGATTCCAAGATGGCTAAAGATGTGATGTTTAATGGGTTCAGTGAACTGATTATTTTTAATCCATGTAAAGCTTTTTTCTTATTTGTGTAGGGCTATGTGGATCTTTTTTTGGATTTTAATATCTGATTCTCATTTATTTATTTAGGTCACGAGACATGTGTAGAACTCCTTTTAGAACAGGAAGTTTTCCAGAAAATGGAAGGAAATGCTTTCAGTCCATTGCATTGTGCTGTGTAAGTAAAGGCAGAATGAATCAAATTTGATTTGAGTATTAAAGAAATACACCGTGGCTGAGAGTAATCACCTTGTTACCTTCGCAGGATAAATGACAACGAAGGTGCTGCTGAGATGTTAATTGATACATTAGGCGCCAGCATAGTGAACGCCACAGATTCAAAAGGAAGGTAGGAATTCAGCCATGTAGGAAATGGTTTTACTTTAAATAGGGAAAAACAGTTTTAACTGCTAGTGTAGAAGAATTTAAAGAGAACCGCTTTTTAATTAAAACTTGATTTTATATTTGCAAGTGTAAGTTGTTGCAAAATTTTAATTACGTTATTATAAAAGGCTTTTCTTTCTTGATGTTTAGCTAGTTGCCCTCTTTTTAAAAGTTTTAAATGTAAGGATTTCCCTTTTTTTTTAAGAGGTATATTTAAATAGTTACCCAAAGACTATTTTTAGTAAAGTCAGGAGTTTCCTTATGAGCCACACGGGAAGTCCAAAGTCAGGATTTTCTAAGTAGGCTTAAAAGCTGGAATAGTCCAGCAGTTGTGATTCTTGGCAATATCTGGGTCAGGATTTATTTCTTTCAAAATCTCCTTTAATGATGTAATTTGGGGGAGCACTTTTATAATCTGTCCTTATTTATTCTAGCATAATTAGGGCCTTTTTATGTTATCAGAAATATAAATTTTTGTGGCAGGAATTAGTAAGCTCCCCCCATTAAGCCTGTTTGTATCCAGGCAATGCTTTTATAGCCTAATATGCAAACCCATGAAAACTGTCATAAATTAAGAGAATTTTTCTAGATAGTCTCATCTTCTTCTTTCTGTGTGTGCAGAACGCCTCTCCACGCAGCAGCCTTCACAGACCATGTGGAGTGTTTGCAGCTGCTACTCAGCCATAATGCTCACGTCAATTCCGTGGACTCCTCTGGGAAGACACCTCTCATGATGGCTGCAGAAAACGGACAAACAAATACAGTCGGTAAAGAAACTGCCTGAGGCATTTATTATTCTGTGTATATTGCTTATATATATATAATGTAGATCGCCAAGCCATCTGACTCTAGTTCTTTGAGTTTTCCATTAGTTACCTTACCGTTCCTGAGACTTTAAAACCTTTTACCTGCTTAAACCCACCTTGGCATTTAAGGCCACAGTATCTTCATTTGCCCTTTCTGGTTGAATAGTCCCTTGAGCAGGCAGTATTAGGATAGTGGTTAAGAATCCTGGCTGTGGCATCAGACTGAATGTGAGGCCCAGAGCTGCCAATCTAGCAAGCTTATGCCTCAGGTCTTTCATTTATAAAGTGAGGGAAAAAACAGTACCTACTTTGTAGATTTGTTTTGAGGGGTAAATAAGTTACTATAAAATCCAGACCACTTAAAACAGTGTTTGAAATTTAGTAAACACTCACAAAATGAATGTTAGTTGCTTTGTTCATGTCCGTTATTCTACAACAGTATGAGAATATGGTATATACCTTTACATTACAATGGGTTTTTTTGTGCTTAAGTTTTTGCTAGAGGGATATTTTTCCTTTCTGTCTTCATTTCTCTACAGTGAGTTGTTAGTAATCTGAGCTATATGTTCATAAACAAAAGAGCTGATACAATTTTTCCTCCCAGAGATGCTGGTTAGCAGTGCTAGTGCAGATCTGACTTTACAAGATAACAGTAAAAACACCGCCCTCCATTTGGCTTGCAGCAAGGTATGTACACATCTTAAGGATATATTTTCGTTGTTAATATCAGCAGTGGCATTTAAATTTTTTCCACGTAATTAAAATGAACAGAGCTAGAAACCAATCCTCTCTTATAGTCACTGGCATCAGATTTCTTGGGGGAGGAAAAAATGCTGACTTATTAAGCACCATGCAACATGAAAGTTTCCAGGCAGCAGCCAAGTAAACTTTGGAGCACAAGCCTAAATGTAATTATTGTCTTTCTCTAATCTTAAATATTCTTGTCCTCCTAACTAACCCCATTACACCAGTGCATGTTTGGACAGATATTTAAGGCATCAGCTAAGAAAATTCATAGCCTGTGTATGGTGATGTACATGTTTTATGGACTGGGGTTGGATTGTTTTTAGTGTATAAATATCTTTTATGTCATTAATGGTGCCCACATTTTAAGAGTTCTTTGCCATCATTTTTAGGGTCATGAAACTAGTGCCTTGTTAATACTGGAAAAGATAACAGATAGAAACCTCATCAATGCAACCAATGCAGCTTTGCAAACGTGAGTACTTTTAGTGTCTGGTGTAAACCATGTGACCCATAACTAGAGAAATGATTAATGGGGTTCTTTTCTAACATGGGACCATTGGAATGAGTCTATCAATTAAAAAATAAAGGCACTTTTTGTAATTGATAAAACTCATTTCTTAAAATCATTACAGTTGGAAGGCATATTAATAGAAAAGCTTTTGAACTAAAACTTTATTGAAAATAATGTGTTATTTCTCAATCCAGTTTTATGGAGGAAAATAATACTACTCTGAGTTTTACGGCAGTCAACTGGAATAGTACATTATTTGACACTAGCAGTGAATGAGATTTAAAGCTTTATTTGTGTCTCTAAGCAGAGAGAGACTTCAGAAATAATCAAGTTCTTTATGTGAGAAGCCAGCCTCTAGGTGACTGCTTAAATCTTGGGTCAGCGTCTCCATAGTCCTCTCCCGATTTCCATTTGCTATTCTGCTTTGAGACTTAGAAAAATCTTATAATAGTGTTTCCCGTTCAGGTACCAGTCAGATCCCTTAAGTGTCCAAAAATGAGTCATGGAACCTGTGAACTATTTTCAAAGCCTGTTGGAATTTGTGCTACTGCAATTTACAGTTTTTATTATATATTCTACCATATATATATTTTGTTTTTGTTTTAGGGGCCTTAGAGGGTTGTTTATTTTGGGGTGGGTTTTTGTTTTGTTTTGCTTTTTCGGCTGTACTCTCAGCATATGGAAATTCCCAGGCCAGGGATCAGATCTCAGCGGTATCTGTGACCTACGCCACAACTCCTATTATACGTGTTTGCTAGCCACATTTCTTAAAACAACTTAAAGTGTAATTTAGTTAGTAAAATCATTTCAAACATTGAGTCTTAAAGGAAACTAACAAAGGGTTTGGTGAAAGTGGGACCTCATTGATGGGTCCAGTGCTGCAGGCAGGAGCACACTGATGAGGCACTGCGTGCCGGCTCTGTCCTCCCCACTCCCATTTTTGTTGCTGCCAGGACCAAGTGTCTCCAGTTTGCATCTTTGGGTCTTCACAACCCAGCAGAAAAATACTTTTCAACTACCAGGCTTGGGAGAGAGAGAGAGGAGTAATCATGCACACATGTAGCCATGCAAGCATGTATGTGTACATGTGTTTTCTCCCCCAGACCTCTGCATGTTGCTGCCCGAAATGGGCTAACGATGGTGGTCCAAGAACTTTTGGGGAAAGGAGCAAGTGTGCTTGCCGTAGATGAAAACGGTAAGTAGCTTCTGTGTTCTCTTCCTTAACCTGTTTGAAGCTTTGATCTTTATATGATGCACCTTTGAAGTAAAATAGACGTGGCTAGCTTTTATTGGTCAAAGAGGAAAGCTAAAGTTAGTACTAAATAGGACTGACTTTGTGACAAAAGGCATAAGGGCAAGAAGAACAGGAGAAGTCCATCCAACAGATGAACTTCTGAGTTTCACAGATTTATTAAATCAGAGTATGTCGACTAACTTTGGAGTTAGTTATATCACTGTTGATTATCTTAGTATTCAAAGAATTTCTTCTGTCAACAAATATTTATCAAGGCCCTTACTTAACTGCACATTTTATCTAAAGCTAATCTTCCTATTTATGCACTAGATCCTATCCTTTTTTGCCTACTTTGAGACTACAACTTTCGCAGTCCTTGATTTTGTGTCCTGTAGTAATGATTTGTTTTTTTTGTAGGAATCTTTCCAGATTCTTCCCATCAGGATTAAAAACATTATTTCTCTCATCTTTTTTTTTTTTTTTTGCCTTTTGTCATTTTATGGCCGCACCCGTGGCATGTGGAGGTTCCCAGGTTAGGGGTCTAATCGGAGCTGTAGCCACTGGCCTGCGCCGCAGCCACAGCAACGCAGGATCCGAGCCGCGTCTGCAACCTACACCACAGCTCACGGCATCACCGGATCGTTAACCCACTAAGCAAGGACAGGGATCGAACCCGCAACCTCATGGTTCCTAGTCGGATTCGTTAACCACTGCGCCACGACGGGAACTCCTATTTCTCTCATCTTAACTCTTTCATTAATCCCACTCCTCCTGCCAGCTCTTCCCATGCTTATCTGTTCCACTTTGCATCACAGTTACTCGAGGGTTGGCTCTCCCTCTGTCCCCAATTCTTCTCTTCCTTCCCTCCCAAATCTCCTCTGGCCAGACCTCACCCCCATGGTACTACAGAACTATTCTCAGCAATATCACCAGTGACCACCGCGGTGTTAGGTTTCAATTCTTAGTTTCCCTTTACTTGACACGTCAGAATTTGACACAACTGATTGTTCCTTCTTTAAAATATGGATAGGCTTTTAATGTGGAATCAAAAATGTATATGAATAAGGGCTGTGCAAGTTGTAGTCTGCCATAGCTAGTGTCCAGTATTCCCCCAAATCACCTCCATATCTTTTGTCGTGCTACACACTGTTCCTTGGATTGGTAGGTGCAGGTCACATGAGGGGAGGATGAGGAGAGACAGGAAGTATCTATGGTTTGATTATAATATACACATGAATGTCTAACACACGTGTCCAGGGCTGAGCTGCTGATCCTTTCCTCCCTCTGCGGAGCCTGTTCTCCCCACAGCCGTCTTAAGCTCAGCTGAAGACCAGTGCCATCCTTACAGTTGCTCAGGACAAAAAACCTCGAATCATCCTCGACTCTGTCACACCCAGGGTATGATCCGCCAGCATATTGCTATCCAGCCACCTCCAGAGTATATTCAAAATAGGCCCCCTTCTTTTTCCTCTCTTCCTACCACCCTGGCCGGGATCCTTTTAAAATATGTGATGAGATACTCCTCAGAGTCTCAGTTCACTGATAATCCTTAAATGACCTTCTGGGCCCTACTGGATCAGCCCGTGGCCCATTACCTCTCTCACCTCATCTCATCCTCTCCTGCCCCATCTCATTCTGCCATGCTGGCCCCTCACGCCGGGACAGACATGTTTGAACCTCTTTGTTCCGGCTGTTTCCTCTACTCAGAACACTCTGCCCCCAGCAGTCTTTGACTAAATCCTTCACCTCTTTCAAATTTCCTCTTCTCAATGAACCCCATCCTGACTACACTTCTTATACTACAACTGGCTGCACACCCCACCATAGCCTTCTCAGTCCTAGTTAACCTGCTGTGTTCCTCTTCATTCTTTTTTCCTTAGAGCTTATCTTCTAACATTGTTTATAATTTTCTGTTTTAATTATCTTGGGTGTCTTCCTCACTAGAGTGAGTATAAGCTCCCCAAGGGCAGGAGCCTTTGTCAGCTGCACTCACAGGTCTGTTCTAAGTGGTCAGAGGAGTGCCTGGCCAAGGGGCTCAGGGGCTCTGTGTTGGTGATGTACCAGCACTGTGCTCAGATTCTCCAGATACTGTGTGGAGTGAGACAGTCCAGTTCCTTGAATGGAGATGACTACAGACAGGCTGTCACAAGGTCCCAGAAAGCAGTACAGTTGGAATAAACCTGGAAAAAGCCATGAGAGAGGAATCAGGAAAGGCATCCCCAAAAAGTACCTTCTGAGCCAGAATGCAAAGCCAAGTAGAAGGTGGGGAGAAAACTTTCTAAGCAAAGAGAGTGGCACATTTAAGGAGACAATGAAGGGCAGGGTCAATACTGTCACACTAGAGTCCCTTAGGTCAAATGGCAAAGGATCTGTGTCTCAGGGAGACACCAGTTAGTCTGAAAGGGAGCAAGCCTAGAATAAGAAAACAGTTGCACAGGGGTGGAAGAGAAGGGTGGGCAGAATTAAGTTACAGACACTGGACATGAAAAAAGGTAGCTGTAGCTGTTTCTAGAGATTTTATGACAGGACTCATTGGAACTTGCAGCAGGAAGAAGTCGCCTCTGCCGCCTGGCGTGGGATGCTGTGGTAGGGGGCAGGGAAGGAGGAGTGCTGTTGTTTAAGATGAGAATATAGGAGGAAGAGCTAGGTTAACTTAGGGACTTAGGAAAAGTTCTCTGGAGACTCCAAGGAGGTAATGAGATGTATGGGTCTGGAGCCCAAAGTTAGCAAGATCTGGGCTAGATGTAGAGATTTGGGAATCATTAGTCTATGTAGTCATGAAATCAACAACAGTGAGTGATATCACCCATAAGATGAGTAAACTACATTTCTGAAATACAGCAACTGAATAGATTAAAATGAGGAGCCTAGGAGTTCCCTTGTGGAGCAGTGGGTTAGGATCTAGTGTTGTCACTATAGCATCTTGAGTTGCTGCTGTGGCACAGGTTCGATTCCTAGCCCAGGAAGTTCCATATGCCTCGGGCATGGCCAGTCTTTGATCTTTTTCAAGGTTTTATGTAGTTTTTCCTTATAAAGAAATGGAAGGGATAATATAACAGATGACGGTGAAGGTTACCTGTAACTTGATGTCTTCTGTCATGCTTTGCAGTGTCAGAGTAATCGTAGTTCAAAGTTGGTAAGTTGTAGTAAGTACCCATCTTATAACAGTTCTAACCTTCAGATTAATGATCCAGTTATGAATTGCTCCAGAAACATACAGGTTGATGATTAAATAGGCTCTGTGTTCTTATCTTGTCTCCCCACTCAATCCAGGTACCAGCTATTTCTATAGTTTATGTTGATACTTTGTGGTTGTTTAGGACTAAAGTCAGTCATTCTGCTAAAGAAAGGAATTATATACAAAGGAAACGTTTGTTTTGATTTAGGAGCTTAAAACCTGGTTAGTTTTTCTGTTTTTCTTCAATGGACTATGACCCTAAAAGAAAATTCAGTTGGCAGCCAGGTGTCATTCATTCAACATGCATCTTTTGAGCTCCTGCTCACAACCTCGCACAAAGCTGTGAGGTTTTCTCAGCACATGGGCACCTACTTACGGGACTGCAAATTGACGTAAGACTCTCCCAGTGTTCTGAACACAGATTTGTCCATCTCTGTGTTTCCATTATTCCAGCCTCATCTCTCCTATGAACTCAGATGGATCTGAGTAAGTTGTGAGATTCTGGAGGAATCATCCACCCCCGGGGCCTCATTTCCTCTGCTCTAATGCAGTCTGTTAGGGCTCCACCAACCCTAGATTTCTAGGACTTTCCTCTCTTTCTGGAAAGTTCTAAATCATTCTAATTAAACTGGTTTATTATAAGCCAGGTAATTTAAAATCTGTCTAAAGTTGAAGGCCTTTAAGCTTATTCCCCTTATGTTAGTGAAATGAGTCTAAGGATGTTTAATTTTTAAGTTTTCTCTTGAATTCTAGGCTATACCCCAGCCTTGGCCTGTGCCCCCAACAAGGATGTGGCTGACTGCCTAGCTCTCATTCTGGCCACCATGATGCCTGCCTCATCGAGTAGCCCTTTATCGTCCCTGACATTCAGTGCCATTAACCGTTATACCAACACCTCGAAAACAGTCAGCTTCGAAGCCCTGCCCATCATGAGGAATGAACCCAGTTCCTACTGCAGTTTCAACAACATTGGTGGGGAGCAGGAGTACTTATACACCGACGTGGACGAGCTCAATGACTCCGACTCTGAGACTTACTGAGAGGCTGAGCCGAAGTCTCGGGGGAGCTTCTGACACTGACACTTCCAACTGTGCTTTTTCAGGAAAAAGGCACACTCTTATTCACGTACAAAAGCAACCTAAGAGGAAAGATTGCAGAGTGAGCGAATAAAAGAACTGTGATGACGTTAGGAAAAAGAGTTTTAAAGGCAAGTTTTGCAAAAGGAGCTTCTAGAATCTTGAAATAGACTTGACCAGAGGAAAACTTTTGATGTCAGATTGCTTTGTGGAATTGTATAATTTGGTTTTGCAATGCCAGGAATAATTTGGGACACTGTACCCTAATCTGTTTACACAAGCAACACTATGGTGAAAGAAGAGATATGGACACTAGATTTCAATTTTATCAATAAAACTACAACTAAATTTAAGGGCAATAAAAGTTTGGTACAGTAGGCGTGACATGCACAGCAAATTGCCAAAGGACCAAGTAACTCCAGGGTTTTTAATAGAATGCCACTTTGCGAAGCTGGAGCGGGTGAAATGAGACATTATCTAAACTAGAAAACATCTGAAAGCCTTCTGATACTGTATTAAACCATGAGAGAAAGCAAATGTATTTTTACATTTTTTTCTTTTACATAAGAATTTTAAAATTCCAACTTTTATAATATTAGAATGGAAAACCAGCTGAACAAATGCAGTCAGGGTGAAAATATTTGTGATGTGAAACATGAGCTAGATTGGGTTGGGCTATTGTTGCCCAGTCTTGAATGGTTTAGGTTTCAAATTGAGCTATTTTTGTTGGAAAGCGTAAAGAATTTCCTAGAAGAAGAAAGTTTCATGCAGTCAGAAAGTAGATGACTTTCACCCTGTTGCAGCTACGTTGTTCTGGGGAATGGAGTTTTCAGCCTCACTGCTTTGGATCGTACACCTTCCTCACCTGTGTCGTCACCCTTGTGCCTCCACAACGGACTGGGGGGTTTTTTGTTGTCACAGCTTCGTGAAGAATCAAAAAGAAAAACTCCCTTGTTATTCATAAGTTAACATCATCAGGTCTCATAGAAGGCATTTCTGTATTGAGCAAGGTTTAAAATACTAAAGCCTTTAGGTCTTGTTCACATTTAAAGTAGCAGGTTTGTAACAGGCTACCATTTGAGGAAAGAAGAGATTGCCTGCCGAATTGGAAGACTGACTGCCTTTCAGATAACAAAAAGGGAGGAAAGGCTGATGTTGAGGCTTTTAAATAACAATTTACATGGGTCTGCTTTTACTGTAACCGTCACTCTCCCAGTGAAAATGATTTCACAGATGTAGGGGATCTTACAGGTCTGGGTAGAGTTCCATAAATTTTCACAAAATGATACCCAATTTCATTTTATTCTTTTTGTATCATGAAACTGGAAACTTTATGACACTGTAAATTATCAGCTGGTTTTTTTCTGAATATAAAGTGTGAAAACACAGAACAGTATTTTGATCTATTTGATAATTTTGTGGATTTTTGAAGAATTAATGAGCATGTAAATAGAAATAGTGACTGCTTGAATACTGTATCTACTTGCACTCTTTCAGTACATCAAGATTCCTGTATATTTTAGAGTATAATAAAACACAGATGTGAGTTGTATTTAATGAATAATGTATTTGTATCTGTGCATATTACCTAAAAATCTATAAAGTTTCTAGAGCATTGACTACTAGATTTTAAGCATTTTTTTCTAAAGTATTTGCAGAAATTATAAATGTAATCCTCCATCTTTTCTTTATAATATAAAGTCATAATTGGACCCTTCCTAATTATTAGTGGTAGGAAGGTGAATATGCATTTTAAAGACAGCAGACTACATTTTCTATTGTACCTTTTGAAAAAAAAAAAACTCAAGAGGATTCTAAAAGTATACATATATGTGCTTTCTCTTTCCTTTTAGGAATTCTCTTCTGAATTCCCTGAGGGAATTTTCTAGAATCTCAGAATTGAAAGAGCCCTGAGGTTCATGCAGTCTAACCTCTTAACAAATGCAGGAGTCCCTTCTCCAAGGGTGACCTTTCCACCTTGAACACTTCCAGTGACTCTACCTCACAAGCAGTCCATTCAGTTGTTGAGCAGCTCTTAACTGCTAGAAAGGTCTTCCTTAGATGGAGTCAAAGCCTCCCTCCCGGGAACTTCTGCCCTTGGGCCCAGGTCTGTCCTCCAAGAGAACGCTAACGCCAAGAATATCGGCAGGATGACTCGCGCCCTCTGCCGTATCCTCTCTTTTACAGGCTGTTTGACTCACCCGCCGAAGTGATTTCCGGAAGGACTCGTTAGACACGCTGTTGGATTTAACGCATCTGATGAAACCCAAGGTGTAGCTATAAAGTAACAAGCTGTATAATTTATCCTCATACATACCGGAATTCAGATGTTGCATCACTTTATGTAAA
Source organism: Catagonus wagneri (assembly GCA_004024745.2). Lineage (NCBI taxonomy): Eukaryota > Metazoa > Chordata > Mammalia > Artiodactyla > Tayassuidae > Catagonus > Catagonus wagneri. Next base: position 3,417,162 of record PVHT021183699.1, on the reverse strand, counting down.
TGATGCTATGACTGGAAATATTTGCGAGGTGGGTCTTCTGATTGCTTGCCCACTATTTCATTGCTTTGTCATTGCATTTTGTTATAGTCCATCCCCCAGTTTGATCAACCACTTCCTTTGGCCTGCACACGATGAGGAGAAATCTCAAAGTACCGTCCCCAGTAGTATTTGAACAGCACTGACATTGTTGGAGTAGGTACATGGATTGCTTGAATGAAGGGACACAGCACCGCAGGGAGATCCTTTATAGTTACACCTTGTATGTCAAAGGCATTCAGGCGCTGTTCTATAGTGGCTTTTATGCTCACACAGAGGAGGGAAGCCTGTTTGCCTTTTCCACTTCTGCATGAAAGATGACATCTGCAATATCCGACGTGTATTATAATAGTACCAGCTTCTGCTCTGGAACTACTTTGAGGGCAATGGTGGTAATAGCAAGTGACCTCCTCTAACAAGACACTCAGACTCAAACAGTGCCATTTAGTTCAGGAGATCTCTAAGTGTACCTGTCAATTTGGGGTTTAATTTGGCTTATATTGGACCTTTTAAATGAAATAAAGTTTTTTAATGCAATAAATCAAGTGTCTTTTCTTTTTCACATGCACTTTGCTTTTGTCTTAAAATGTCTGATTAGTCTTCTGTTGTACTACTTTTTACTTTTCTTGAGAAACTTAACTTTCAATAGAGCTGTTTTGGATATTAGATTGATCTTTCTAAATAGGCTTTTCAAATATAGTTATTCAACAAATTCTTATTGCTTGGGGGTAGGAATGAACAGAAAGTGAGCCTAGGGATTGTGCTTGCGTACCCTCGGAGCTTATCATTTCACCATGGAAAGGTGCACATCTCCAAGTAGAGAGTATGAAAGTGTAATTGAAGTAGAGGTGAACTGGTAACTGAGGAAGGTCAGAGAACAGCAAGATCACTCTGGGAGGGACAATCAGAACAAGATTCTTGGAAGAGGTGGCATTTAGGCTGGACGTTGAGGAGCAAATACGATTTGAGCAGGTGGAGAAAGGGCAATTGATACCCTGGGCAAAAAGAACAAAATCAGCAGTTCTTAAAATGGTTGGTGGTGGAATAGATATCAGCCTTTAGCATTCCTGAGCAGAAGGGGATCAGGAAGACCTACTAAAGAGCTCATTATAAATGTGCAGAGATTGGATAATAGAACAAGTAGACAGAAATAGCTGATTGGAGGAGAAGGCAAAGAAGACTTTAATAACTTTGCCAAATCATCTTATGCTGGTAATAGCAGAAAGTACATGGACCGTGTTTGTCATGGTACCAGGTAGGGTTGTGAAATACATATCTTAATCCACACAACTTTCCTGTGAGGTAGGTCCTATTAATAGCACCATTTAACAGATGAGGAATGAAGCAGGGAGATGATGTCACTTCTGCCCAAGTTTGCTCAACCAGTAATTTGTGAAGCCTAGATTCAAATCCAGGCAGTCGCTTTCAGTGTTGTTGCTCTTAATCCCCTGATGACCTCTAACATGTTTTCTGGTCCTTGTTTTGGTTTTGGTTTTGGGTTTTTTTTTTTTTTTTTTTTTGTCTTTTTGCCTTTTCCAGGGCCGCACTCCGGCATATGGAGCTTCCCAGGCTAGGGGTCTAACAGGAGCTGTAGCTGACAGCCTTCGCCACAGCAACGCGGGATCCGAGCCGCGTCTGCAACCTATACCACAGCCCACAGCAACACCAGATCCTTAACCCACTGAGTGAGACCAGGGATCGAACCCGCAACCTCATGGTTCCTAGTCAGAATTCGTTAACCGCTGAGCCACGACGGGAACTCCCTGGTCCTTGTTGAAATTGGTGATTTTGAAGTTGGACCACATGTTTGACTTACTAAGTTTATGTAAATTCCTTTCAGTTTGATTTTCCTTGGTCACTACTTTTGGAAGAAACAGAAATGTAACCCTAACATGTTTATTGAACACTGCAGTGTGCAAGGAACTGTCAGGCTCTGGGCGTAGAGCAGTGAAGGAAAAGTCCTCATGATGGAGCCTAAGACAATGGCATCTGCTTATGTTTCCGTTGCTGTTACTGCTTCAAGTCTCATCAACCTAAACTACTCACCCTCATTTATGCCTTTGCAGGTTGGCTGACAGGCTCAGCTGGGTGATGCCTCAGTCTGGAGTCTGGCCGGGCTGGACCACCTGCCGTGAGTTGGGCTCGATCTGCTCCATCGGAATCCTCTGTGACCGAAGCACAAGAAGGCAAGCCTGACCACATAAACACAGTTGGTGCCCCTGCATGCTTCACATTTGCTAATGCTCCTACAGGATGAGCCCAGCCTCAGTGAGGCAGGACAGGTGCCTCTGCTCCTTGGAGAACGATAATTTGAGTTCAGTTCACAGTTCATTTAGCCTTGAAATGGTAGACCCAACCAGTTTGTCATAACTTTCACTTTATCCATGGGCACGCCTAGCAGTCTTTTGTCTATGCCTGCTCCTTCTCTTCTCCTGGTACCCGTTCTGGTGTGGGCATTCAGGTGTAAAACTGCGTCAAAAATGAATTTGGGATTGGAAAGTTCCCTGGCAATATAGAGCTGACTGGTTAGGTGTTGGATTTCGTCTTTCCAAAAGTGGAGAACCAACCTAATGCCTACCTCAAACTCCAGAAGGTAGCACCAGTTACCTCTCTAGCATCTTCCTGTAATGATCCCTTCCAAATCAGTGCCTAATCCAGCAGAATACAGAGAGTAGAAAGTACACGGGTACAGAAGTTTCTCCAACCTAGATCATCTCTTCATCTCACCCTCTCTGGCAGTGGGGTAAGTCTTCATCTCTCTGCCTTCCTCCTTTTGTATTATTTCATTTCCTTGAGGTTGTGTTATTCCTCTTGACTTCTTAGGATTCTTATCTGTCTTCTTTCTTAATTAGGATTGACGTGCAGGCTGAGGTGTGGTATTTCCTTAATTTGAAAAGCCAGTGGATTTAATCTTAAAATATTCCTTCCTCTTCACCCTCCTCTAAAGTTTAAGAAAAATTGCATTGTTTCACTTTCAAGCCCTTCAGCAAATATCTCTGGCCTACAGTCTGTAGCAGGCATTGTCTTAAATCCTAGAGCTCCACCAAGGTTAAAGTTCCTGCCCTCAGGAAACTTACATTTTACTCAGGTAGAAAGACAACGAAGATAGCAAATGGTGATTACTTTGCAGAGGAAGATTTGTGAGAATAACTGGATAGCTATTTGAGATTTGATATTTGAAGGAGGACCTTGATTTTTAAAATGCTGATTTGTGCACTGGAGGAATCACAATTTTTTTTTTTTTTTTTTTTTTTTTTTTTTTTGCTTTTTAGGGCCGTACCCGTGGCATATGGAGGTTCCCAGGCTAGGGGTCAAAATCAGAGCTACAGCTGTCGGCCTACACCACAGCCACAGCGATGCAGGATCCGCGCCGCATCTGTGGCCTACACCACAGCTCACGGCAACACTGGATCCTTAACCTGCTGAGCGAGGCCAGGGATCGAACCTGCAACCTCATGGTTCCCAGTCGTATTCGTTTCCGCTGCGCCATGATGAGAACTCCTACACAATTTCTGATGTGAGACACCATACGATTTTGCTGAGAAAAAAATGAATAATGAAAACAAATAAAGGCAGGAAAAAGGTAGAACGAGAAGGTGAGTTAATCCCCAAAAGCAAACCTGAGGTTTCTGCTGAAGTGAAACTAACCTCAAAGTATATTATAGATTAATTTCAGCATCAATTGTCATTTGAATAGCAAGGGGGTTCGGGTTGATTGAAAATGTTTCTTGGATGCCTGTTAGTTCCCTCTCCAATTCATGATGTATAATTTACTTCACCTTCAGCTAGAAATGAACCTGGCACCATGCTTGACCATGTTAGTACTAAGTGCTTAAACTTAGGCTTTACAGTAATGTTGGCCACCCCAGCCCACCCCCCCAAAAAAGGGAAGTTAGTTTATTTCTGATACCCAAAGTAACAGCAGGTACCGTGAGTAATATTGCCCCAGACCTAGTGGAAACAATCAAAATGCATACTTATGTTGACATCTTTTTTGTGTAACCTGGTTTGAACCTTCATATGTGACAAAAAGATGGTGGTACCCCGTGTACATGAGAGAAAAGTTAACTGTGGTTCTGATATTCATGATAAGAAATGCCAAAATCAAGGAGAATGTGAATGAAGAGTCTTCAAGGGAAAGGGGCTTCTGGAGAAGAACTTTGTGTCCTCACATCTAGATGCCAATAAGTGTGTAGGGGCATGGGAAGGAAGGCCATTGGTTGCCTGCAGTTAGGTGACTAAAAGGAATACGACCTGAAACATTTGGTCAGATAGCTTTTGCCAAGTGATGTCAGTGAAATGGCAGAGCAAGGACCTCTGAATCTTGATAAGAACAAAGTGACCATTGTGGTGTTTGAACTTCCTTTACTCCAACTCTGCAGTAGCCTTGACAACTAAAAGCCCACTCTCTTGATGCAGCCAAGCAGCCACTAGAAGGTGCAAAACAAAGCTAGAACTCTTTCGAAACTTCATTTGAAAGGTTTACCATTATTTGGCCTGTCTGATGGTTCTGTGTGCGATTCCACTTACCTGGGAGAGCTCGACTTGTAGTTTTTTGTTTGTTTGTTTTTTGGGGGTTTTTGTTGTGGGTTTTTTTTCTTTTTTTCCTGCAGGCCAGGGGTCAAATCGAACCTATAGCTGCCAGCCTATGCCACAGCCACAGCAACATGGTAATCCAAGCCATGTCTGCAACCAAAAGACCACAGTTCACAGCAAGCCGGATCCTAAATCCACTGAGTGAGGCCAAGGATCGAAACCACATCCCTCCTGGATACTAGTTGGGTTCATTACCACTGAACCACAACGGGAACTCCCTCAAGTTGTAGTTGAACTAACTCAAAGTTGACCCAATGTGAAAGTTATCCTCCTCAGAATAATGTTTGTTGAACAATTATAGGCAAGAGTTTTAATCTCCTTGCTTTAGGAGATGGAAAAGAGCTGAGGCAAGCAATAGACAACTGAAAGGCGTGAAAGGAAAAGCTAGGGAAATGGATAGCCATAGAAGCTTTGAAAAACTCTGACAGAGTTCTAGGAATCTAGAATGCCACACACATACACTGAGCTGTATGTGTACTTGTGGAAGATCTGAGGCTATTCTAAATTCTCACCTGTGTCTAGTTTTGAGGCTCTGCACAAACCGGAAGTGAGAGCTAGTTTTCAACTACCAGACTGAACTTAGAAGATGTGCCCTTAACATACACAGCCCCTTGGCAAAGAATAGGAAGCTCTTTTGGTTACAGATGGTTAAGGAAATCTCTGTCCAGTTGTTAGCAAAAAAATAAATAAATAAATAAATAAATACAGACTTTACAAAACTTATTCAAAAAAGTCACTAAATGGAGTTCCCGTCATGGCTCAGCAGAAACAAATCATACTAGTATCCATGAGGACACAGATTCAATCCCTGGTCTCGCTCAGTGGGTTAAGGATCCAGCGTTGCCATGAGCTGTGGTGTAGGTTGCAGACAAGGCTCAGATCCCATGTTGCTGTGGCTGTGGAGTAGGCCAGCGGCTACAGCTCCAATTCAACCCCTAGCCTGGGAACTTACATATGCCGCGGGTGCACCCCTAAAAAGACAAAAATAAAAGTCACCAAAAACTAAAATAAGCAGGCTTTTTTAACACCCAATCCTGGGGAAAGAGATGAATCCGATTTCCAGAGTTGCCATGCTATATTATTATAAAAGTTCACTTTTCAACAGAAGGTAAAGATATGCAGAGAAATAGTGTATGACCCGTCAGTAGAAAGTACCCATGAAGAGGCTGAGACATTGGGTTCACTAGATAAAGCATTTAACTCTTTTATTTTAAACATGCTCAAGGCAGCTAAAGGAAACCATGTCTAAAGAATTAAAGTATTGGAGTCCCTGTTGTGGCTTAATAGGTTAAGAACCCGACATTGTGTCTGTGGGGATGTGGGTTCAACCCCTGACCTCACTCGGTGGGTTAAGGATCTGGCATTGCTGCAGGCTGTGGTGTAGATCACAGATGTGGCTGGGATCCAGTGTTGCCGTGGCTGTGGTGTAGGTCTGCATCTGTAGCTCCTATTTGACCCCTCTCCCAGGAATTTCCATATGCTGCAGGTGTGGCCATAAAAAGGAAAAAAAAAAGGAATTAAAGAATTAAAAAATGGCTCTCTAAATAGAAAATATTGATAAATATATAGAAATTATATGTATGTATATATGTGTGTGTATGTATTCATTTATGGCTGCACCTGTGGCATATGGAAGTTTCTGGGCCAGAGACTGAATCTGAGCCAAAGCTGTGACCTACACTGCAGCTGCAACAACACTGGGTTCTTTACTCCACTGTGCCTAAGTGGGAACTCTTAAAAATTACATTGTTAAAAGCAAATGTAAATTCTGTATTTGGAAATTACAGTAAATTATAGAGTTAGATTTGAGCAAGCAGAAGTCGTCAGTGAGCTTGAATATAGCTTTCAAGTGTGGAGGAAAAATTAAGACAGTCTATTTATTTTTACCTATTTGTTTTTAAGACAAACAAAATATAAAATTTATCATTAGCAAATCTGCCCTACGAGAAATACTAAAAGGAGTCCTTCAGGCTGAAATGAAAGAACAGTATAGACATAGACTCAAATTCACATGAAGATATAAAGAATATCAGTAAAGATAACAGCTAAGTAAGTTTAAAAGACAATATATATCTAGTTTTTATAAATCTTTATTTCTCCTATCTGATTTAAAAGTCAACTACAGGAGTACCTGTCGTGGCTCAGCAGAAATAAATCTGACTAGTATCCTTGGGGACGCGGGTTTGATCCCTAGACTCGCTCAGTGGATTAGGGCTTTACCATGAGCTGTGGGGTAGGTCGCAGACGCAGCTTGGATCTGGCATTGCTGTGGCTGTGGTGTAGGCCAGCGGCTACAACTCCAAACTGACCCCTAGCCTGCGAACTTCCAAATGCTACAGGTGCGGCCCTAAAAAGACACAGAAAAAAGAAAAGAAAAGTAAAAGCCACAGGAGTTCTCTTGTGGTACAGAGAGTTAAGGATCCAGCATTGTCACTGCAGTGGCTCGGGTCTCTGTTGTGAAGAAGATTCAGTCCCTGGCCCGGGAATTTCCACATGCCACGAGTGCCGTAAAAAAAATTTTTAATTTTAATTTTAAAAAGTCAACTACATAAAGCTATACTTACAAATTGTGTTGATGGCACACAATGTATAAAAATGTAAATTCTGACAATAGCAACACAAACAAATAGAGAAAACGGAGTTAATAGGAGAAAAAGGTTTTGTACAGTACAGGCCTACCTTATTTATTGGACCTCACTTTACTGCACTTCACAAATACTGTGTTTTTTTTTAACAAATTGATGATTTGTGTCAAATCTGAATTGAATAAGTCTATAGTCATCATTTTTCCAAGAATGTATGCTCATTTCATATCTCTGTCACATTTTGGTATTTGTCACAGTATTTCAAATTTTATTCTTAATGATACTTGTTATGATCTGTGATCAGTCCTCTTTGATGTTACTATTATAACCATTTGGGGGCACCACGAACCACACCCTTGTAAGATGAATTTAATAAATGTGTCTGTTCTGACAGCTCTGACAACAGGGTAGGTATCTCCCTACCTCATGGGCACCCAGGAGCTCTGATGGGGATGTACAAGATCCATGCTGTTTTCATGTCTTCCAACACAACATGCATTCTGCAACCTATGGACCAAAGAGTAATTTAAATTTCCAAACCTTATTATTTAAGAAATATATTTTGCGGAGTTCCCATCATGGCGCAGCGGAAACGAATCCGACTAGGAACCATGAGGTTGCGGGTTCTATCCCTGACCTCGCTCAGTGGGTTAATGACCCGGCGTTGCCGTGAGCTGTGGTGTAGATCACAGACAAGGCTTGGATTCCGCATTGCTGTGGCTGTGGCTTAGGCTGGCAGCTACAGCTCCAAACTGACCCCTAGCCTGGAAACTTCCACATGTTGAGGGTGTGGCCCTAAAAAGTGAAAAAAAGAAGTGGAGCCTGGAAATAGGCCTAAACTAAGTGACTTCACAGGTGAATTCTACAGAATAGTCAAGGAATTAATACCAATCTTTTGCGACCTTTTAAAAAATAGAAGAGGAAGGAACATTTCCCAACTCACTCTGTGAGGTATTAACCTGATACCAAAACCAAACAAAGGAATCTGAAGAAAAACACACTATAGATCAATATCCTTTATGAATATAGACATAGAAATTATCAACAGAATAATACCGAACCAAATCATTGCCATCTAGAAAGTATTGTACACCATAAATGTATCTTATGAATACAGCTGCAAAAATTGTCAAAAAAGTACTATCAAACCAAATTCATCAATACTTTAAAAGTGCTATATACCACGAACAAATGGGATTTATCCTAGAAATGCAAGATATTTTCAGCATGTAGAAGTGAATCACTGTAATACACTGTATCGGTACAATAGAGTAGGTGAACCAAGTATTGCCGTTGATGGAGGAAAAGAATTTAACACCCTTTCTTGATAAAAACACTTAACACTAGGAGTAGAAGGAAAATTCCTCATCTATGAAAAGCCCACAGCCAACATCATACTTAATGCTGAACGACTGAAGGCTTTTCTTTTAGGATCAGAAACAAGGCAAGGTTGCCCACTCTGAACAACATTGTACTAAAGGCTGAGGCCAGAACGATTAGGAAAAAAAAAAAAAAGGCATCCTTACGAAAGGGAGAAGTTAAGTAATCAATCTGTTTTTAGATGACATGGTCTTGCATATAGAAAATCCTAAAAAATGCGACAAAAAATTATTAATGCTGATAAGGTCAGCAAAGTTGCTGGACCCAAGATCAATATTAAAAAAAAAAAACTGTTTTGCTGTTGTTGTTTTGGGTTTGTTCGTTTTAGGGCCATACCCACAACACATGGCAGGGTAGGGGTTGAATTGGAGCTGCAGCTGCCAGCCTACACCACAGCCACAGCAACACCAGATCCAAGCAGCATCTGTGCCCAACACTGCAGCTCATGCATGGCAACAGCGGATCCTTAACCCACTGAGCAAGGCCAGGGTTTGAACCCGCAACCTCATGGATGCTAGCCTTACCACTGAGGCACAAGGGGAAACTCTATATTTGTATTCACTTGCAGTTAACAATCAATGAAATTAAGAAAATCATTCCATTTATAATAGCATCCAAAAATACATGAGAATCACAGTAGAAGATCTATAAAACTCATACCCTGAAAGTTACACAGCTAAATAAATGGAGAAACATCCTGTGTCCATGAAGTGGAAGACAATATTCTTAAAGTGACCACATTCCCCAAATTAATTTGCAGATTTAATGTAATGTCTATTAAAATTCCACTGATTTTTCACAGAAATTGACAAGGTAACCCTAAAAAAAATGCGTGGAACTGCAGAGGACCCAAAGTAGCCAAAACAGTTTTGATAAAGAACAAAGAGGACTCACACTCAATTTCAAAACTTACTACAAAGCTACAAGTGTAAGGACAAGGACACATGTATACAAAAGAACAAGTATAATACTTGCTTAAGGGTAGACATACAGATCAATGGAATAGAATTGAGAGTCTAGAAATAAGCCTGTATACTTAAAGTCATTAGATTTCAATAAGGGAACCAAGGTACTACAACGGGGAAGAATAATCTCTTTCAACACATGGTTCTGGGACAGCTAGATGTCCACATGCAAAAGAATAATTTGGACCCCTTAACTCACCACATAAACAGAAATTAACTTTAGTGCATCATAGATATAGGTGTTAGAGCTAAATCTATAAAACTCTTAGAAGAAAGTGTAGCTGTGAGTATGTGACCTTGAACTGGGTAAACAACCAAAAGAAAAAAACAAATTAGACTTTGTTAAAACTGAAAATTTTGTGTACCAAAAAGCGAAAATACAACCAACAGATGGAGAAAATATTTGCAAAAATCATTTATCTGTTAAGGGTCTAACATCCAAAATATACAAAGAACTCCTACAACTACATAATGAAAAGGCAGTACAATTTTTTGAATGGGCTCAATATTTTAATAGTTTCTTCAGAGAAGACAACACGGTTGGCCCATAGGCACTTGAAAATACGGACAACATCATTTTAGCCACTAGGGAAATAAAAAGCACAACCACAATGAGAAACCACAGTCACTGAGCTGGCTGTGATTTTAATAAGTATTGGCAAAGATACAGAGAAATTTAAATCCTACTACATTGCTAATAGGGAGGTAAAATGATACAGCCCCTTTGGAAAACAGTCTGCCCGTTACTCAAATAATTAGACTTACCATATGACCCAGCAATTAATTTCCTAGATATATAATATACCCAAGGAGTTGGAAAACATATGTATATATGTTCATACATAAACTTGTACGTGAATGTTCATAGTAGCATTATTCCTAGAAGCCAGAAAATGGAAAGGATCCAGTGTCCACTCACTTATGAATGGATAACAAATGTGATATATCCATATGGTAGAATATTATTCAGCCATAAAAAAGGGAGAACTTTTACAAATAAATCAAATGGTGAATTTTATGGCATGTAAATTTTATCAGAAAAAGCAGAGGGAGTTCCCTGATGGTCGAGTGGTTAGGACTCAGCACTTTCACCACTGTGGCCTAGGTTCAGTCCCTAGCATAGGAACTGAGATCCCATATTAAGCTGCTGCATGCCGTGGCCAAAAACACAATTTTTGTTAAGTAGAAAAGCAGCTTTGACATTTGAGACGATAGGAAACCTGAATACTGAATAACTGACCCTAAGGAAGTATTGTAAGTTTCCTCTAGGTGTGATAGTGATAATGTGATTATGCTTTAAAAGGAATCCTTATCTTTTATTTTTTATATTTTTTATTTTTTGTCTTTTTGCCTTATCTAAGGCCGCACCCGTGGCATATAGAGATTCCCAGGCTAGGGGTCTAACAGGAGCTGTAGCCGCCGGCCTTCGCCACAGCCACAGCAATGCGGAATCCGAGCCGCGTCTGCATCCTACAACCACAGCTCACGGCAATGCCGGATTCTTAACCCACTGAGCAAGGCCAGGGATCGAACCCACAACATCATGGTTCCTAGTCGGATTCATTAACCACTGAGCCACGATGGGAACTCCAGGAATCCTTAGCTTTTAAAGGCACGGAAATATTTATAAATGATAATGATATTTGGAATTTGCTTCAGATAATTTAAGCTTTCACTTCTTCCAAGGCTAATTTAAACCTGTAACTCAAGTGGATGACAATGAAAAGTAACCACACTGCCCAGGAAATCTGCCACTTGTTTTTCACTTCATTAATAACATAGACCCACGAATGCCATCTGGCTTGGCATCTCACAAAGCCAGTCTGGGAAAAGGAGAGGGACAAAGCTAAAGAAATTACGGCAAAATTGAGGTGTTCCATAAATACCTTGAATATTTATGCTGCGCTGAGTCCTGGTCCTCTAGATGAGAGGGTGTTTTCTAATTGTGGTTCTTAAAAAGGGAAAATATATGCACCGAACAATAGCTAAAACGGTTTTCTAAAAATTCAGTAGTCATATAGAAAAGATGTTTCAAAATGGTAATGTTAATTGGCTCTAAAATTATCAGCAGCTGGTTCGACATGTACCTGTTGGGCAGCCTGCCCTATCTGTACCTTTTTTGTTTCCCTCCTTTAACTAATTGTTAAACAGCAGTTAGTTTAGATTTGCCTCCAAATGTAGATGTTTGCAAAGAACAAGAGAATAAAAAAGTAGATGTAAACATATTAGATATTTACCACGGTAGGCGTTTTGTCCCGGGGTGGGGGGAGGTCTGTGGAAAAACTCAGCTTGGTTTAAAGATCAAGCTTCCACTTGTAGAAATGGATTTAATAAAATTTACTATCAACTGAAGAAAGCAGGTATCAATTTCAAGTCAAATATATGTACATTTTTCATACATAAAATAATGCATTATAGGAGAAAATGGAAAAGATGAGCAAAGAGGAGAAAACAAGTACTGCCCGGTATCTTACAAGTAAGAGATCATAAGAAGCACTAAAGGTAGTTTTACCAAACCTATAACTGAATACAAGCCGTAGTTTTAAAATATAGGAGTTCCTGTTGTGGCTCAGCAGTGAGGAACCCAACTAGTATCCTTGAGGATGTGAGTTTGATCCCTGGGCTTGCTCAGTGTGTTAAGAATCCAGCGTTGCCGTGAGCTGTGGTGTAGGTTGCAGACAAGCCTTGGATCCCGGGTTGCTGTGGCTGTGGCGCAGGCTGGCAGCTGCAGTTCCGATTTAACCCCTTACCTGAGAACCCACATATGCTGCAGGTGCCGCCCTAAAAAACAAAGTGAAATGAGATAAATTTTTTTGCCATTGCTTAATGAATTTTATTATAATTATAGGTGTACAAAAATCATCACAACTCAATCTGCTAGCATTTGCATCCCAAACCCTCAGTGCATCCTCCCACCCCCCAGATTGTCTAATTTGGAAACCAAAGGTTTTCCAAAGTCTGTGTGTGAGTCATTGTTCTGCAACGAAGTTCATTGTATCTCTTTAGTTTCCACATGTAAGAGGTAGCATTGGGTGTTGCTGTCTAATTGTCTGACTGGTTTCACTTCGCATGATAATTTCTAGGTCCATCCATGTTGCTATAAATGTTGTTATTTCGTTCCTTTTAATGGCTGAGTAATATTCCATTGTGTGTATGTACTGTATCTTCCCTATCCATTCCTCTGTCGATGGGTATTTAGGTTGTTTCCATGACTTGGCTATTGTATAGAGTGCTGCAATGAACACTGGAGTACATATGTCTTTTCGAGTCATGGTTTCCTCTGGATAGATGCCCAGGAGTGGGATTGCTGGATCAAATGGTAATTCTATTTTGAGTTTTCTGAGGAATCTCCATACCGTTTTCCACAGTGGTTGCACCAATCTGCATTCCCACCAACAGTGTAAGAAGGTTCTTTTTTCTCCACAGCCTCTCCAGCACTTATTGTTTGTAGACTTTTTGATGATGGCCATTCTGTGCGGTGTAAGGTGGTACCTCATAGTGGTTTTGATTTGCATTTCTCTAATGAGGAGCGATGTTGAACATCTTTTCATGTGTTTATTTGCCATCTACATGTCTTCTTTGGAGAATTGTCTGCCTAGATCTGAAATGAGATAAAATTGTATAGGAGATTTCTCATAGGAACTGGCTTGCGGTTACAGAGACGAGAAGTCCCAGCCTGTGCCCTGGACAAGCTGGAGATGCAGCAACACCAGGGTCCGGGGACTGGAGAAAGGGGTTCCTGGTCCTGAACAGAAAGAGCAGGTTCACCCTTCCTCCACCTCTGTGTCCTCTCCTTGGGTCTTCAGCAGACTGGACGATGCCACTTGGACTGGCGAGCTTGGTCCTCTTACTCAGTGCATTGCTTTTCACTGCTAATCTTCTCCAGGGACACCCTCACAGACATGCCTATAGATAATGTTTTTTGGGGGCGGGGGTTCTTTTTTTTTTTTTTTTTTTTTTTTTTTTGCCTTACCTAGGGCTGCACCCATGGCATATGGACGTTCCCAGGCTAGGGGTCTAACAGGAGCTGTAGCTGCTGGCCTACACCACAGCCACAGCAACGCGGGGTCCAAGCCATGTCTGCAACCTACACCACAGCTCACGGCAACGCCGGATCCTTAACCCACTGAGCAAGGCCAGGGATTGAACCCACAACCTCATGGTTCCTAATCAGATTTGTTAACCACTGAGCCACGAAGGGAACTCCGGTTTTTCTTTTTTTCTTTTAAAAGTATAGTTGATTTACAGTGTTGTGGTGTTGATTTCTGCTGTACAGCAGTCATATATATTCTTTTTCTCATACCATCTTCCATCGTGGTCTGTCCCAAGAGACTGGATAGAGTTCCCTGTGCTGTACAGCAAGACCTCATTGCTTATCCATGCTAAATGTAATAGTTTGCATCTACTAACCCCAAACTCCCAGACCCTCCCACTCCCCCACCCCCTTGGCAACCACAGGTCTGTTCTCTATGTCTGTGAATCTGTTTCTGTGCAGAGGTAATCTTTTACCAGTCAAGTGGACACGTAAGATTCACCATCACAGATATATCGACTATCACGTCTTAGGTGGATTCAAACTATGGAAACGCAGAGGGAACAGTGTTGAGAGGCAAGAATACGTCTCCTCTGGCCTGGGAGCAGAGGCGGGCAAGGTCAGCGTATCCTACATGAGGACGTGGGTGGAATCAGACCCCATGGATAGCCACGGCTGGCGGCCCCTTTCTGCACGGCTGGGACATCACTGCCACAAGGAGGAGGTGACCAGGCAGAACGAGGCTCCAGGCTGCCCTGGTAGGAATTCTGGCTCTGCCACCTCGTGGCTGGCTGAACCCAGACAAGCCACTTAATTTCTCCCGCTTTTCTCAGCTGTAAAATGAGGACAGCAATAGTACCTCCCTCAGGGGGTTGTGGTGGAAATTAAATGAGAAAAGACATGGAAGATGCTTGGCACATAATAAGTCCACAGAGTATTAGTTTACTCATTACTGCCTGTGTATTCCATGGGCACAGGGGAAGACTTCGGTGCCATCACCAATAGCCTAGAAGCTCAGGTCTGCCACTTCCTGGCTGGCTGACCTTTGGATGGGTAACTAACCTCCCCAAACCTCAGAGGTCCCATCTGCAGAATGGAATTCACAGCCCGACGGATCTCACAGGGTTGGAGCAAGGGGAGGGCCTGGAGTGTGGGAAGGCAGCGCAGAGAAGAAAGTTCTGGTTCTTTCCTAAATCATAGAGGGGAAGGAAATAGCTAAGGTCATAGAGTAATTGCTATGCATAGAGTCTGGGCCCCCCAGGAAGCAGAAGTCAGGGCAGGCTTTGCTGTGCAAGGGCCAGGAGAGAGGCCTGGACACGCAATAGGGATGGAACCAGAGGGGCTGTGAGGCCTCAGCCCAGTGCAGGTCTAACCCCAGTGGAGGAGGGTGGCTTCCAGGACTGAGTGGGAGCCCCTCAGCTGTCAGGTTGCCCTCTGGTGAAGGTTTGACAGAACACTTGCGGAGTCCTGGAGCCAAAGTGGGCCACCCCAAAGGTGTGCCTTCCTCATGTTTGGCTCTGTCTCCGCAGCCCCGCTGCCCTGAGCCTGTGGAGGCCTGGCTCCCAGGCAGCACAGACACAGAGTTCAAGGGGAGCACTTTGCTTCCTGGAGTAAGGAGTGTGCAATAGACAGCAGCTCAACTCTGCATTAGGGTTCTTAGGCCTGTGCAGCCCTGGAGATGACCCCTGTAAACTTGGCTCAGGCATTTGTTGAGAATGTACTAAGTGCCTGGACACTTGTTTAGAACCAGCAAGCATTACGCATGAGTCAGGCTCCATTCCATCCATAGACGGGCAAGTGGACATGGGGCAAACACAAGCCCTTGTGTTCAGGGGAAGGCAGCAGAGCCACGTGGTCAAATTCGTGGACTTCAGAAGTCAACCTGGGGGACTTCAGGTACCTAACCTCTCTAAACTCTTGTTCACTGTGTCAGATATGGTGGGGAGCTCCATGGCCTTGGGGGCGGGGGGAGTATCTGAAATTTAGTGGAAAGGGAGTGATACACAGTAAGTGCTGAATAAGCTACCCTAGAGGAACGATTGTGTATAAGTTAGAGAACAGTTCATTTTCCCCGAAGGGACAGGGAAACCAGAGGCACTGGAGGCAGGCCTTGCCTGGGCGGGCTGAGTGGCTCTTGGGCCACAGCCTCGCAGGTGGGTGGGCCAGCCTACTTTCGAGTTTCGTTAGGGGACACTGGATCAAAGATGTGTGGCTTTCACAGACTTGCAGGTGGTGCTTGCTGGGGTGTGGGTGAGAGAAAAATGGACCAGGCCTGAGTGACTGGCAAGGCTGCCTTGGTGCGTGTCGCTGTGGCACCCAGCCTCCCATTGTTCATCCCAGTGGAGCAGCCTGGCATCACTCAAGTAACAGGATGCAGAGGGAGACACTCCTTTTGTTAACCAGGTAATCTCTTCCAGGGTCTGAAACACATGTTCCGTGTAGACCAGAGCTTTGTTCATTCTCCATCTGATGGGTGTCCACAGGAGACTGTGCATATGTGTGCCAGTGTAATTTCTACTCTCTCTGAATTATTTTCTTGCTTCTTTTTTTTTTTTTTTTTTTTGTCTTTTTTTAAGGCCGCACCCGTGGCATATGGAGGTTCCCAGGCTAGGGGTCTAATCAGAGCTGTTGCTGCCGACCTACACCAGAGGCACAACAATGCCAGATCCAAGCCATGTCTGCGATCTACACCACAGCACGTGGCAATGCCGGATCTTTAACCCACTGAGCAAGGCCAGGGATCGAACCTGCAACCTTATGATTCCTAGTCAGATTCGTTTCCACTGTGCCATGGCGGGAACTCCTCTCTGAATTATCTTCTGTTGTACCCATTATATCCTGGTTTCCTGATACTTCTTTTTTTTTTTTTTCCTTAACCTTGGCATGTGGAAGTTCCTGGGCCAGGGATCAAACCTACACCACGGCAGCAACCCAAGCCACTGCAGTGACAATACCACATCTTTAACACACTGTGCCACAGGGGAGCTCCCTCCCCCTTTTTTTTCTGGTAGTCTTTTTTTTTTTTTTAATGCTAGATGAAGACTTTTATCTTGTTTGCAAGAGTTGTGCCTAGAGAAATAAATATTCCTGGGGAAGCTGCCTTTAAGCCGCCCCTCACGCACCCACAGACTCTCTCAGCAAAAAGGCAGCTGGGATCATATACACTCAAGAAGGGTGTTTGCCCACAACATGGAAAGGCCACACTCTTGCAAAGTGCTTTATGCTTTATCATTGCTGTTAATAACATAAAATTATGGTAAGAACAGCTGGCTCATTTAGTACTTGGGTTCAGAACCAGGCTTACCTCCAGCTGAGTGGCCTTGAGCCCGTTGTTTATCATCTCTGTGTCTCAGTTTCCTAATAGAAATGACTCAGTAAATAAAAACTGGTATCAGTAAAGCAGCCTACTGTGAGATAGATTTAAAATAGCTACAGGTTATTTTATACTCTTCCCACCAAGGGCCGGGTTTGTTTCTTCCCCTAGAACGCAGATGGGCTCTCTCGAAGCTTTACTGTTTGGATGCGGCAGAGGTGCCTTCAGAAGCGGGCAGCTTCCCCGTCCTGCCTCTCCCAAGACCACCGTGTGGCAGGCCACGGTGAGGGCCCAGCAGAGCCTGCCAGCTGCCACTCCAGCTGGGGAGAGAGCTTCACAGCCAGCCTTTCCACATGGTTCCTGCCTGCAGACTCATGAGCAAATTAAAGTGCTTATTTCAAGCCAGTAGTTCTGTTCCTTAGCCATGGATCATCACAACAGTGATATGAAAATCTAAAGCATATAAAACAGATGAGATGAGAAGGGGTTCAGCCTCAGGGAGAGAAGGTTCGTGTTACAAATTAAGTCTTTGTTTCTGTTTGTTTGACAGAGTGTTCTGTAATAGGAGCTTCCCTGTCATGGTGGAGGCTATTTACTTCCTAATTTACTATTAGAGACCACAGAGAAGAAAGAAAGAGTTTCTAAGGGTGTCTGAGCTGAAGCCTTCTAGTTTCACCCCCTCTTTTGTAGAGAAAGAAGCTTAGGCCTAGACAGGTAAAGGAATTTGCCCAAGGTCACACAGCCAGGGAGGAGGAAGCTGGGCCTGGTCTCTGCACCCTCAAGCCCGTGCTTTAAAAATACTATTTAGGAGTTCCCATCATGGCGCAGCGGAAACAAATCCGACTAGAAACCATTAGGTTGCGGGTTCTATCCCTGGCCTTGCTCAGTGGGTTAAGGATCCGGCGTTGCCGTGAGCTGTGGTGTAGGTCACAGACGCGGCTCGGATCCCGCGTGGCTGTGGCTGTAGCGAAGGCCGGCAGCTACAGCTCCAATTAGACCCCTAGCCTGGGAACCTCCACATGCCGCAACTGCAGCCCTGAAAAGCAAAAAAACTATTTAATTTCTTATTTTTGTGGTGTTGTGATGCTTTGCAGGAACAAATCTGTCTTGAAACATATGTCCACTGTACATATACTGCCCACTCTTAGGAACGGTCTGAAACAGAATCTTACAGGGGCCAAATTGTGGTGTATTTAATTGCAAAATAATGAAATCATTTATCCTTTTCAGATTTGCTGATAATGCCAATGGATCTTGTTACATCTTTGACTCTCTGTTCCTCCAACATAGTAATTACCCCAGCAGACGTCACACTCCTAAGTCTGACCCACCCCCAGTACCCAGCAATTTGAGTGACGTGCACATTGCGACTCAGAAGACACATCCTTCTTTGTTTATTTCGATGGTTGCTGAAATTTGGATTGGCCACTGTTCTTTGAAGATGCATTTTTTTTTCCCTGAAAACAAATGCCTTTCTGTTATCTGTCAATGTAGGGATTTTCCCTTCTTTCGACATATCTAATAATCTTTTTTTTTTTGTCTTTTTGCCTTATCTAGGGCGGCACCCGCAGCATATGGAGGTTCCCAGGCTAGAGGTCTAACAGGAGCTGTAGCTGCCGGCCTTCGCCACAGCCACAGCAACGCGGGATCCGAGCCACGTCTGCAGCCTACACCACAGCTCACGGCAACGCCGGATCCTTAACCTACTGAGCAAGGCCAGGGATCGAACCCGCAACCTCATGGTTCCTAGTCGGATTTGTTAACCGCTGAGCCACGATGTGAACTCCATATCTAATAATCTTTTAAAAATTGATGCAGGAATATATTAGAAAATGTTATGCTCAAAATGGAGAATCCCAAAGATTTACTGCTTTTTCCCTTTATTTTTTTAAGTTTTTTAAAAATTTATTTTTATTATTATTACTTTTGGCTGTGCCCAAGGCACGTGGCAGTTCCTAGGCCAAGGGTTGAACGAGAGCCACAGTTGTGGCCTGTGGCATTGCCACATCCTTAACCAGCCGCGCCACAGGGTACTGCCGGCTTTTTCCTTTTTAAATTGCTGTTTTATTTCAATTTTTTAAAAAATTGTCTTTGTTGTTTTAAATTGCTGTTTATCACAGTCCCTTTGAAACTGTACTTCTGGGATGGGACTCGAACCCATATTCTCCCAGCTAAAACCACACACATGCCAGCAGAAACCACAGGCTGCGTCTCAGGGCTTGGTGAAGCTCAGGTTCATCTTGGTGCAGAGAGCATGCCGTGCGAGGCCAAGAGATAGGCAAGAAGTGATTTGTTAGCAGAGGAGCTTATGCAAGAGACAAGCGGGCAGGCGGGAGAGTGCTGCCCGGAGAATTTAGTGAGCTTCAGCTTTATAATCAAAGGAAAAGTGGGGGTGGGAGACCCCCTTCTTCCTCACTCTTCATTCTTCCATCATTAACTCCTCTTGCATGTCAGTTGAGGGAGGTTCTGACCCTATATGCCCCAACCAGGACTGTCACAGTGCTACGGGGATGAGCAAAAAAGTGGTAACATATATAAAATATGGTAACTCTTCTCAGGTTTCAGTATAAGGTCACCTTTCCCCTGTATTTCTGCTCTTACTACAGAAAAAGCCCCTTCTCAGGTATCAGTAACTTGTTGACTTCAGTGGGCAGGATGCAGGTCTCATTCCACCACTGTTGTCTTGTCTGGGGGTGTGTCCCATGATTTTATTGCATGGTTTTGTTTAGCAAGTCCCTTTTTTTTTTTTCCCCTGTATTTTTAGGGTCATACCTAAAATGGCATATGGAGGGTCCCAGGCTAGGAGTTGAATTGGAGCTGTAGCCGCAGGACTACATCGCAGCCGCAGCAATGTGGGATCCAAGCCTCATCTGTGACCTACACCACAGCTCAGGGCAACGCCAGATCCTAAACCCACATAGCGAGGCCAGGGATCAAACGTGCTTCCTCATGGATGCGAGTCAAATTTGTTTCTGCTGAGCCACGATGGGAATTCCGCACCCTTTATTTTTTCTGATTGTGCCCACGCCATGCAAAAGTTCCCAGGCCAAAGATCGAACCCACATCACAGCAGCAACCCGAGCCACAGCAGTGACAACACCGGATCCTTAACCTTAGAGGTTTAAGGCCACCAGGGAACTCCCAGCCTTTGTTTTAAATGTGGGCCTTTAAAAAAAGAAGTTTTGCCTATATAAATCCATTTTGTAGAGAAAACATTTGTTCATTTAGTGAGTGAGTGGTTTTGAGCTGTTCCAAATGTCATGGTCCCTCTCTGGGCAGGGCTTCTGTGTGGCCACCTCTGGCTACCGGCCAGCCCTCCGCCTGGCCGGGACTGGGTCTGTTGCCGACTCTCAGTCCCATGTGCCGTGGCCATGGGGTCACAAGATACGGTGCCCAGTGGCCTGTGGGAAGGCCCTCATCTCAGGACCCAGCGTGGTGGGTGCTGGGACGGACAGGCTTTGAGCAGACCATGGATCCACCTTCTCCAAGAAGGGGACATTTTAGGCTCACAGTGCCTGTCACCTCCTCCATGAGGAAAACCGCAAACACAGCTGCACCTTCATGAGAAACCACACAGACCAGCCACTTCCCCCATGCAAGCCTGAGTCCACCAAAAATACATCCAGTTTCCTGCCTCTGTGTTATGGTCAAGATAGCCATTTGCTTCCTGAGTTTCAGGACTACAAGCCGACAAAAGCATATTACAACTGTGAGTCATAGGTGCGCTTTTTTTTCCCGAAAATGATTGATTTTACTCATTTCCCTCTGCCCTCCACTTTGTTCTGCCATCTGGCAACTACTTCTTTTTATTGTAAAAATCATCATTTCTTGTCTGCCTCATTTCTACTTCATGAGCCGTTCATTGTAAACTGTCAGTAGAAAGCAACCTGGGGAAAGTTCTTGGTGCTCCGCTCAGAAGGGCAGAATGTACATCCAGCAGGTGCCTCATAAATGTTTCTGGGGTGAAGCAGCTCCACCAAGTCTGGATTCAGGGCTGGCCTCTGTCTCTCTCTCTCTCTCTGACTTGAATCATCTTGGCAGGAAGGAGGAATATGCATTTCTGAGATAATTTCTGCCTCCCTAGGGCTGAGGGCAAGGACGCAGCACCGGGGAGGGTGGGGCAGGCAGCCACATCCGGAGCCCGTGGCTCAGCCAGCTAGGGCCACACCGACATCTGGAGGGAGAGGTCCCCATCCTATTCCGGGGGGACTTCCAGGGCTTCCTCAGGAATTCTGAGCCGTTCCTGCAAATTCCCTGAAGGCTTGACTCATTCCAGGCTTTTCCAAGCAGGCAGTGAGTCAGTGGGTCTTTGCTTCGTTCCCACAATTCAACCATCTGATTCAATGCACGTTCCACGAGTGAGCAAACCAGGCATGACAAGGTTCACATAAACAGTCAAGATCTGTGCAGTGAGGAGTGAACTGGGAGGCCAAGAAGGTAAAGCTGGTCAGTCCGATTCCAGGATTTACGCTCTTTATTATCCGAAAAGCCAGAAAAGGATCTGGAAGGCCACATGGGGTGTGGGGGGGGTGGGGAAAGTTCATTGTTCATTCTGTATAGTTATGGATATGTGCACATACTGTTTTTAAAAACCTAACTTATAAAGGAGATAACACTAAATAGCCACACATTGAAGAGGCAAATCACAGAACGCTAACTGTCCGTTCTCTTTCAAAAATGATTTTCCACTTTAAAAATGATCTGAAACAGTTACCAGGCACAGAGTCAAAGTGATTTTGAAATGCTGGATACAAACAATAAATACAGAAATCAGTGGCCTAAAAACATGTCTACACACTGAGTCTGATTTTGCATCTGCAGTTCATATTCTGGGAGGTCGTCACTCTGTCCCTGGTGGGCGCTCCAAGGACACCTGTTGAGGGACCAAATAAATGAAAGGCTAACGTGGGCCAACCTCCACGGCCAGTCTTCAATCCATTGCAAAGAGCAGGCGGGCGGGGAAGGAATTCACAGCCTCATTCCATCCCGCGCAGTGGGGCAGCTGGAAGGCCCTTGCCCAGAGCTAGTGTGATTTATTAAGGAGTCTGGAATCCCTGGACGAGACTCGCTCTGTGCAGGAATCCTATTACTCATCCGTTCCCATCATGGCCTTCTCTTCCGCACTTTTTTTCCAGCCTCTCTCTCTCTGGGGCACTGCACCCTTTTCTTTCCAGTCGTTCTGCATCCTGCCTGACATTCCTATTCCTGACAGAGACACAGATGTGAGAAAAATCTTCCCTTCTATTTTTAAAAGCTTCTCAGAATCCACACTGCTGATGCTGCTGGTGGCTCTGGCATCACCCGTCCATGGGAATGAATTCTGGCCAAATGGAAAGGAAAAGTCCCTGTGGCAACCATGTTGCATATGGCTTTTGCTTTGAGTTTGTTTCTGACCCTAGAAAACATCTGAGGTTGTGCAGTTTTACGTCCTGGGGGTTACCTGATCAATAAGAACAAGAAAAACACATACACAAAACCTGCTGTTTTGTGGACATGTAAAATATAAACTGTTTTTGTTTGTGCTCTTAAAACAACTGTGTTCTGAAAGATCTGCTGGAGAAAGATGTGGCTTGAAAAAACATAAATGTGATTATAAAATAGCAGAAAACATCCAATTTGCACTTAAGAAGAAGAGACACTAGTGGAATCAGTCTCCCTGGCTCTCCCCACAGCTCCCAGAATGCGTTCTAGGGAGAGAGGTGGTCCCAGGGCTGTGAGCTTTGGCCTGTGCGGGGGCCCACATGGCGGCCTGAGCCCACCCCAGCCTCCCTAGTCCCTCTCATACACCCGCCCGTAGAGAGCTGCTGTCACCAGGCCAGAGGACAGTCCACTCTTCCTCAAGAAATAGTGACCATTCTCCCAGCCCAGCTGGTCAGGGGTTTCCAGGGCCATCCCTGAGGTCAGAAGCATTGGAAAGACATAGGAAGTACTGAAGTTCCCCCATAGGTAAAACGCAAACATCCCCGTGGCCTCTGTGATCTCCTGCCCACAGGTATCAAAGCCAAGACCCCCACACTTGACCAGGGCGCAAGCTTGAACGTAGTAAGTGCCATGCACGGTGTGAAGGCCATCAAAGACACCCAGGGAATACAGCTCGTTAGACAGGCTGGGCCTTCGGTAATGTAAATGACAGCAGAGGCCATTTGCACAGACTCGGAGATAGCCTTCCTTTCCCCACACAGGGACCAGGGTGAAATTGTCATACATCATCTCAGAGTTAAACGTGGGGGGAGCGCTCATGTTCCATTTGGAGGCTCCATCACAATGGATGTCCTGAGCATCCTTTTCAGAGTGTAGATCCCCTGCCAGGATTTTTAAAAACTTGCTATGGGATACATCCATCTTCGATGTGGTGTCCCCTGTACTAATGAGACCAGGTGGATTTTTGGCTACTTGGGCAATGATGAGGCGACCTTCAGGGCTTTCCAGGTCGTGGTGCCAAAAGGACTTCAGAGGGCTGTGTATGCCACTTCCGGTCATCCCCAGGGATGGGTGGTGGATGTTTGCAGCCAGAAAGTTGATGCCGAAGGCAATGGCGAAACTGCTCTGAATCTGAATGGCTGCCAAGAGTGGAAGCTGGTTCATCCAGGCAGTTGGATAGACGATATGCTTCACCTCAGGGTCTCTGAGGATGCTGACAGCAGGCTCGAAGAACAATATATCAAAGCAAGTGAAAATTCCAAACCTGCCAGCAAAGGGGGTGTCAAAGGTGCTGTGATCCACCTCCAGAGGGGTATCAAATGCTGCCTCAAAGTAGAGGTTGTGTTTGCGGTAGCGAGTGACCAGGGTTCCATTACTGCTGAACACAACATTTGTATTAAACTGGTATCTTCCATCATTTGGGCACCCTGGGTCACTGCTATGACAAGGCTCCTTTGTCCCAAGATTGGCCACCAGGAACATTTGTCCATTGATGGCCATACAACTCAGGCGCTGGAGGACCTAGAGGAAAGAAAAAGTATAAATAAGTGGAATTTTGAAATCCTGCCTTTTATAACTTCAAAAGAGAAAAGTACCTGTACTGTATGCAAAATATATAAACAGCTATCCTAAATCAATAAGAAAAAAGTAACCATTGCTGAAAGTGTGCAATGGATATGAACAGGTGGTTCAGAGAAGAACAAATACAAATGGCTAACAAACATCTGAGAAGATGCTTGATCTCAGTAATAAGGAGATGTAAACTAAAATTATAATGTATGATTTTTCACCTGCATAAGACTGACAAAAATTTAAAAGACCATTCTATCTTGCATTGACCAAAGGATGGGCAAACAGACACTAGTGCACTATTACTAGTGATGTAAAGTGAAATTAAAATCTTTTAAAGGGAAAATTTGGTGCTCTTAAAAAATAATTTTAGGGAGTACACGTTTTGGCTCAGCGGTTAATGAATCTGACTAGGATCCATGAGGACGCAGGTTCAATCCCTGGCCTCACTCAGTGGGTTAAGGATCCAGCATTGTTGCAAGCTGTGGCATAGGTCACAGATGTGGCCCAGACCTGGTGTTGCTGTGGCTGTGGTATAAGGCCTGCAGCTACAGCTATGATTCGACCCCTGGCCCAGGAACTTCCATATGCTGCAGGTATAGCCATTAAAAAACAAAACAAAACAAAAAACTAAAGGGCTTAAGAAAGGGTATTGACAGAAATGAAGATTACTGTAGAAAGAAAGTAGAAGCTATAAAGAAGAGCCAAGAAAAACTTGAAAACTCATTTGCTGAGCTGAAAGCTGAGCTAAAGGCAATGAATACCAATAGCAGACTGAATGAAAATGCTGACAGACAAATAAGTGATCTGTAAGGTAAAGGAAATTGCCCAATCCAAACAGATAGAAAGCCAAATAAAGAAAGCTATATAAAGTATGCCAATCTATACATAATACAGATCCCAGAAAGAGAAGAAAGAAACAAAGGGATTGAAAATGTATTTGAAAAAATTATGGCTGAAAACTTCCCAAACCTAAAGAAGGAAACAGATATCCAGTTTCAGGAAGCACAAAGGGTTCCAAACAAGATGAACCCAAACACACCTACACCAAGACATAATAAAAATGACAAAAGTTAAAGACAGGATTCTAAAGTCAGCAAGAGTAGTTCCCATCATGGCACAGTGGAAACGAATCCGACTAGGAACCATGGGGTTGCAGGTTCAATCTCTGGTCTCACTAAATGGGTTAAGGATCTGGCCTTGCTGTGAGCTGTGGCATAGGCCAGCAGCTACAGCTCCGATTAGACCCCTAGCTTGGGAACCTCCATATGCCATGGGTGCAGCCCTAAAATAAATAAATAAATAAATAAATAAATAAATAAATAAATAAATAAATAAAATAAAGGCAGCAAGAGAAAAACTAAGAGTTGATTAAAAGGAAACCCCCTATAAGGCTAACAGTTGATTTCTCTACAGAAACATTGCAGGTGAGAAGGGAGTGGCAAAATATAGTCAACGTCTTGAAAGGGAAAATTCTGGAACCCAGAATACTCTACCCAGCAAGATTATCATTTAGAATAGAAGAGATAAAGGATTTCTCAGACAAGCAAAAACTGAAAGAATACAGCAGTCTAAGTCTGTCCTAACAGAAGTATTTACATCTTCTCTAAATAAAAGAGAAGCAAGAATCTACAGGAAACAGAAAATTGCAGTTGAAAAGTAAACCGCTTAGGAGTTCCTGTCATGGAGCAGGAGAAACAAATCCGACTAGAAACTATGAGGTTGCGGGTTCGATCCCTGGCCTTGCTCAGTGGGTTAAGGATCTGGCGTTGCTGTGAGCTGTGGTGTAGGTCGCAGATGCAGCTTGGATCCCGTGTTGCTGTGGCTGTGGCATAGGTCAGCGGCTACAGCTCTGATTTGACCCCTAGCCTGGGAACCAACATATGCTGCAGGTGCGGCCATAAAAGGACAAGACAAAAAAAAAAAAAAAAGGAAAAGAAAAAAGAGAAAAGTAAACCACTTAAGCCAGTCTAGGGGTTCCTATAGTGGCTCAGCAGTTAACAAACCTGACTGGCATCCATGATGATGCAGGTTCAATCCCTGGCCTCACTCAGTGGGTTAAGGATCCGGCGTTGCCATGAGCTGTGGGGTAGGTTGCAGATGCGGCTCAGATCCCGAGTTGCTGTGGCTGTGTAGGCTGGCAGCTACAGCTCCGATTGGACACTATCCTGGGAACCTCCATATGCTGCAGGTGCGGCCCTAAAAATAAATAAGCCAGTATACACTTCAAAAAAAAAAAACACCTTTGCAAAAGCATTGATAACCACAAGGAACAGCAAAAGGATAAACATGAAGATGTAAAATAAGACATCAAAATCATAAAATGTTGGGGAGAAGAGTAGGAAAATGTGATTTTTTGAAAGTATATATTTGAGCTTATATGACTGTCTAAAGCAAGTATAAGAAAGACATTAACATACTTGAAAAACGGGAACCACAAATCAAAAATATACCACAGAT
Source organism: Catagonus wagneri (assembly GCA_004024745.2). Taxonomy (NCBI): domain Eukaryota; kingdom Metazoa; phylum Chordata; class Mammalia; order Artiodactyla; family Tayassuidae; genus Catagonus; species Catagonus wagneri. The sequence goes on along the minus strand of PVHT021183699.1, from coordinate 3,390,804 downwards.
TCACAAAAAGAACACAAGCATTGTAGAAAAGAAAATAATCAAACCACAAAAGGAAAAACAAAAAGAGAGGAACAAAGAAATACAAAAGCCAAATGGTAAACAAGGTTAAAAATGGTAATAAATACATATCTATCAATGACTACCTTAAATGTCAATGGACTAAATGCTCCAATCAAAAGACACAAAGTCACAGATTAGATAAAAAAGCAAGAGCCTACAATATGCTGCCTTCAAGAGACCTACTTTTGGAGTTCCCGTCGTGGCGCAGTGGTTAACGAATCCGACTAGGAACCATGAGGTTGCGGGTTCGATCCCTGCCCTTGCTCAGTGGGTTAACGATCTGGCGTTGCCGTGAGCTGTGGTGTAGGTTGCAGACACGGCTCGGATCCTGCGTTGCTGTGGCTGCGGCGTAGGCCAGTGGCCACAGCTCCGATTAGACCCCTAGCCTGGGAACCTCC
>PVHT021183699.1:3355165-3389346 GCA_004024745.2 Catagonus wagneri | reverse complement strand
TGGTTAACGAATCCGACTAGGAACCATGAGGTTGCGGGTTCGATCCCTGCCCTTGCTCAGTGGGTTAACGATCTGGCGTTGCCGTGAGCTGTGGTGTAGGTTGCAGACACGGCTCGGATCCTGCGTTGCTGTGGCTGCGGCGTAGGCCAGTGGCCACAGCTCCGATTAGACCCCTAGCCTGGGAACCTCCACATGCCGCAGGTGCGACCATAAACCCGCGGCCATAAAATGACAAAAGGCAAAAAAAAAAAAAAGAGAGACCTACTTTAGAGTAAAGGACACACATAGATTGAAAGTGAGGGGGTGGAAAAAGATATTTCACGCAAATGGAAATGACAAGTAAGTGGGGATCATAATACTCAGACAAAATAGATTTTAAAAACAAAGACCATTACGAAAAAAGGACACTATATGATGATAACAGGATCAATAATATAAGATGAGGATATTATACTTGTCAATAGGTATGGACCCAATATAAGAGTACCTAAATAATACAGAAAACAAATATTAACAGACATAAAGGGAGAAATTGATGGGAATACAATAGCAGTAGGAGACTTTAACACCCCACTCACATAAGTGGATAGGAAATCAATAAGGCAACAGAAATCTTAAACAATACAATAGAATAGTTAGACTTCATTGATTATTTTCAAGACATTACATCAAAAAAAAAAAGGCAGAATATATATTGTTTTCAAGTACACATGGTAAAGCCTCTAGGATTGACCACACACCAAGGCACAAAACAAACCTCAACAAATTTAAGAGGAGAGAAATTATTTCAAGCATATGTATATATAATTTCAAGCATATATATATAAGGTTTTTTTTTCCTTTTTCTTTTTAGGGTTGCACCTGTGGCACATGGAGCTTCCCAAGCTAGGGGTCGAATCCTAGCTATAGCTTCCAGCTTCCACCACAGCCACAGCAATGTGGGATCCCAGCCACGTCTGCAACCTGCACCACAGCTCACGGCAATGCCAGATCCTTAACCCACTGAGTGAGGCTAGGGATTGAACCTGCATCCTCATGGATCCTAGTCAGGTTCATTAACCACTGAGCCACAAAGGGAATTCCTGAAGTGTGCTTTCTGATCACAATGGCATGAGGCTAGAAATCAACCACAGAAAAAGAAATGAGAAAAAAATGACTATAGAGACTGAACAACATGCTTAGTAAAAAATCAATGCATCAATGATGAAATCAAAGAAGATATTTAAAAATATCTTGAGGCAAATGACAATGAAAACACAACCATACGAAAAAAATCTATGGGATGCAGCAAAAGCAGTTCTTAGAGGGAAGTTCACAGCAACACAGGCCTTCCTCAAAAAACAAGAAAAACCTCAAGCAATCTAACCTCCATCTAAAAAGTTAGAATAAAAGAACAAACAAAACCTAAAATCAGCAGAAGGAAGGAAACAGTAAGGATCAGAGAGGAAATACACAAAACAGAGATCAAAAGACAATCGAAAAAATCAATTAAACCAAGAGCTGGTGCTTTGAAAGGGTAAAAAAAAACTGACAAATATCTGGCTAGGCTCACCAAGAAGAAAAAGAGAACCCAAATAAAATAAAAAGTGAAAAAGGAAACATAACAACCAACACCAAAGGGAAAAAAAAAAAAAAAACCAGGAGGGAATACTACAAACAATTATATGGCAACAAATTTGACAACCTAGAAGAAATGGTCGTTTCTAGAAACATACAGCCCACCAAAACTGAATCAAGAATAAATAGATAATTTGAACAGACAGATCACCAGAAGTGAAATAGAATCTATAATAATAATAATATAATAATAAAACTCCCTGGGGTTCTCGTTGTGGCTCAGAGGGAACAAATCTGACTAGCATCCATGAGGATGCAGGTTCGATCCCTGGCCTTACTCAGTGGGCTAAAGATCCAGCATTGCTGTGAACTGTGGCGTAGGTCTCAGATGCAGCTTGGATCTGGCATTGCTGTGGCTGTGGCATAGGCCAGCAGCTGTAGCTCCAATACGACCCCTAGCCTGGGAACCTCCATATGCTGCACGTGTGGCCCTAAAAAGACAAAAAAAAAAAAAAAAAAACCCTCCCTACAAAAGTCCAGGACTAGATGGCTTCACAGGCAAATTCTACCAAACATACAAGGAAGAACTTATATTGATCCTTCTCAAACTCTTCCAAAAGACTGAAGAGGGGGGAACACTCCCAAAGACACTCTATGAAGCTATCATCACCTTGGTACCAAACCAGAGAAAGACATACAAAAAAAGAAAGAGGGTGGTGGGGAGAGAGGGAAAGAGAAAAAGAGAAAGAAAAAAGAAAGACAGAAAGGAAAGAAAGAAAAGAAAAGGAAAAAGAAAGGGATGGATGGAAAAGAAAAGAACAGAAAAAGAGAAAGGAAGGAAGGGAACAAAGAAAAATTACTGGCCGATATCTTTGATGAATATAGATGTAAAAGTTCTCAACAAAGTATTAGCAGACCAGGAGTTCCCTTCGTGGCTCAGTGGTTAACGAATCCGACTAGGAACTAAGAGGTTGCGGGTTCGATCCCTGGCCTTGCTCAGTGGGTTAAGGATCCGGCGTTGCCGTGAGCTGTGGTGTAGGTCGCAGACGCGGCTCGGATCCCACGTTGCTGTGGCTGTGGCGAAGGCCGGCAGCTACAGCTCCTGTTAGACCCCTAGCCTGGGAACCTCCATATGCTGCGGGTGTGGCCCTGAAAAAAAAAAAATGAGCAGACCAAATCCAACAACACATATGAAAGAATATATACCGTGACCAAGTTGGAGTCACCCTAGGGTCACAAGGATGGTTCAACATTTGCAAATCAATCAATACCACATCAACAGATAACATGATCATCTCAAAAGATGTAGAAAAAGCATTTGATAAAATTCAGCATCCTTTCACGATAAAAACTCTCACCAAAGCAGCACAGAGGGAACATAACCTAATAAAAGTTATTTATGACAAACTCACAGCCAATATAATACTCAATAGTGAAGGAGTTCCCCTTGTGGCTCAGTGGTAACAAACCCAACTAGTATCCCTGAGGACATGGGTTTGATCCGTGGCCTTGCTCAGTGGGTTAAGGATCTAGTGTTGCTGTGCGCTGTGCTGTAGGTTGCAGGCATAGCTCAAATCCCACATTGCTATGGCTGTGGCATAGGCTGGCAGCTGAAGTTCTGCTTGGACCCCTAGCCTGGGAACTTCCATATGTATGTGTGCAGCCCTAAAAAGACAAAAAAAAAAAACTGGTGAAAAGCTGAAAGCCTTCCCACTAAAATCTGGAACGAGACAAGGATGCCTATTCTCACCAACAGAGTATGGATGTTCCAGCCACAGCAAGCAGACAAGAAAAAGAAATAAAAGGTATCCAAATTGGAAGCGGAGAGGTAAAATAGTCATAATACATAGATTATATGATATTATTTACAGAAAACTCTATAAAGATTCCACACAAAGACTACTAGAACTAATAGTTAATTTCAGCAATGCAGCAGGACACAAGATTAACATACAGAAATCGGTTGCATTTCTTTACACTAACAATGGACTATCAGAAAGGGAATGTTAAAAAAAAAAAAAAAACAACACAGGAGTTCCCGTCATGGCTCAGCAGAAACGAATCTGACTAGTAACCATGAGGTTGCAGGTTCAATCCCTGGCCTCGCTCAGTGGGTTAAGGATCCAGCACTGCCGTGAGCTGTGGTGTAGGTCGCAGACGCGGCTCGGATCCCGCGTTGCTGTGGCTGTGGCGAAGGCCGGTGGCTACAGCTCCTGTTAGACCCCTAGCCTGGGAACCTCCACATGCCACGGGTGCAGCCCTAAAATAACAAAAGACAAACCAAAAAAAAAAAAAAAAGTCCCTTTTAAAATCATACCATAAAATAAAATACTTAGGAATAAACCTGACCAAGGAGGTGGAAGACTTGTATGCTGAGAACTATAAAACATTAATAGAGGATGAAGATGATTTAAAGAAATGTACATATATTCCATGCTCTTGGACCAGAAGAATTAATACTGTTAAAATGGCTATGCTACACAATGCATCTACAGATTTAATGCAATATCTATCAAATTACCTATGACATTTTTCACAGAACTAGAACAAATAATCCTAAAATTTATATGGAACCATCAAAGACCCAGAATTGCCAAAGTAATCCTGAAGAAAAAGAACAAAGCAGCAGGCATAACCCTCCCAGACTTCAGACAACACTGAAAAGCTACAGTACTCAAAACAGCATGATATCAGCACAAAAACAGACATATGTGTCAATGTAACAGAAATAAACCTACACACCTATAGGTAATTAACCCTTGACAAAAGAGGAAAGAATATATAATGAAGAAAAGACAATCTCTTCAGCAAGTGGTACTGGAAAAGGTAAACAGCTGCATGCAAATCAATTAAATTTGAATATAAGTTCATAATATACACAAAAATAAGCTCAAAATGGCTTAAAGATTTAAACATAAGACATGACACCATAAAACTCCTGGAAGAGAATACAAGTAAAACGTTCTCTTACATAAATTATACCAATGTTTTCTTAGGTCAGTCTCCCAAAGCAATAAAAATAAAAGCAAAATAAACAAATGGGACCTACAAACTTACAATCTTTGTACAGCAAAGGAACCATAAACAAAATGAAAGGACAACCCACAGACTGGGAGAAAATATCTGCAAATGATGTGTCCAACAAGGGTTTAATTTCCAAAACATAAAACCAGCTCATACAACTCAACAAGAACAAAAAAAACAACCTGATCAAAAAAATGGACAGAAGACCTAAATAGACTTTTCGCCAAAGAAGACACACAGGTTGCCAAAAGGTACATGAAAATAGGCTCAACATTACTAATTATTAGAGAAACGCAAATCAAAACTACAATGAGATACCACCTTACACTGATCAGAATGGTCATCTTTAAAAAGTCCACAAATAAATGCTGGAGAAAATATAGAGAAAAGGGAACACTCCTACATTGTTGATGGGAAGGTAAGCTGATTCGGCCACTATGGAAAACAATATGGAGGTTCTTCAAAAAACCAGAGTTGCCATGTAATCCAGCAGTCCCACTCTTGGACATATACCCGAACAAAACTATAATTTAAATATACATGCACACTGATGTTCATAGCAGCCGTGTTCACAATAGCCAAGACATGGAAACAATCTAAATGTCCATTAACAGATTAATGGATAAAGAGGATGTGGTCCATATATCAATGGAATATTACTAAGCCATAAAAAGAAATAATTCCATTCACAGCTACATGGATAGATTATCATACGAAGTAAGCTAGAAAAAGACAAACACCACATGATATCACTTATATGTAGAGTCTAAAATATGACTCAAATCACTATATCTGTAAAACAAAAACAGATGCACAGATATAGAGAACAGATTTGTGGTTGCCAAGGGAGAGGGGTGGGGGGGAGTTTTTGGGAATTTGGGATTAGCAGAGGCAAACTTATATACAGAATGGATAAACAACAAGGTCCTACTATATAGCACAGGGAACTATATTCAATATCTTGTGAGAAAACATAATGGAAAAGAATATGAAAATGAGTGCATATATATATATATGAATCACTTTGCTGTACAGCAGAAATTAACACAACATTGTAAATCAACTATACATCAATAAAATAAATTTCTTTGTCAGAGTTCTCGCTGTGGCTCAACAGGATTGGCAGCGTCTCTGGAGTGCTGAGACAGGGTGGTCAAAAAAAGTTAAAAAAAAACCCATCATCTCTTTCGAGTTTCCACTGTTGCTCAGCAAATTACGATCCTTACTAGAATCCATGGATGTGGGTTCCATCCCTGGCCTCACTCAGTGGGTTAAGGATCCGGCGTTGCCATGAGCTGTGGTGTAGGTCGCAGACGTGGCTTGGATCTGGTGTTGCTGAGGCTGTGTGGGGCACGCCGGCAGCTACAGCTCCTGTTAGACCCCTAGCCTGGGAACGTCCATATGCGACAGGTGCAGCCCTAAAAAGCAAAGACAAAAACAAAACAAAATAAAACAAAACCAACAACAAAGAAACCACAATCCAAAAAACCCAAACAGAATGATCCGTAGGTGGGTAAAGGCCTCACAGTACCAGATACTCCTTCACGGAATGTGTGGCACAAGGAGCTTGGCTTTGGTTGTCAGGATCCTAAGGTCTCCAGTCAGCCTCTTTCAACAGATCGTGCGTTTTGCCCTGGGATTGGTTCACCTCTGGGAGCCTCCTGCCTACTGAGGAGGAAGGCTGGTCCCCTCACATACCTCCGTGTCACTGAATCGCTGGGGTTCTAGGCACGGGTTCCACTTGTTCAAGTGAGGAGACGGCATGAAGTCCAGAAACGGGTAAATGGATGTTCTTGTAAAGTTGAATCCATGGATGCCATCTTCTGGAAACACTATAATCTGTACACCCTGTAAGTCACAACAGAGTACAGTCCGTCAGCAGATCGTGGAAAGTGCCCCTTCCACCATCCGACAGCCGTCCGGCAGTTGCTCTGGACCGGGAACCAGGGCTTGAGGGACGGTGGCTGGACTTGCCCAGGGCGAGCCGTCCACTTGCTCTGAGGGAACGAAGTGCTCCAGCAACAAGCACTGACTGTCTGGGGCTCGTCAGGGAAGGTTACAAGGGAGCCTGGCTGAAGGGATCTGGGCTTTGGAGCTGGTGGTGGATCTGGAGACGGGAGCGCGACTGTAAGTGGCCTTGAATGTTGGGCTCAACACGTGTTTCTCTCTCTCTCTCGTCAGGGGGTTTTCAAAGTTTACTGAGCACCTAAATCAGACGGGGAACTTCTGAAAAAACCACTCTTCTTTTAGGGATGATGCTGGAGCCCACGCTTAAAGTCTCTGCTTCAGCTGACTGTGGGTGGTGGGGTCCTGGCAACAGTGTTTGTTTAAAGGACCCCACTTGATCCTCAGGTGCAGCCAAGGGTGGCCTCACTGGAGTTGGGAGGCCACCCTGACCCCGAATCCTGACCGCCCCACAGGCCCCCTCTTGCACCTGGAGACAACTGGGGCTCCCCGTGACAGCAACCTAAGGAAACCCAACAAACACGGCAGCCCTCAGCTCCCTGCCACCAGGGCCTGTCTGCTGCCGTCCTCAGCCTACGCGGCTCATAGCCGCAAGCCCAGAGTATACCCCCCGCCAAGAAAGGTGGAGGAGGAAGCCAGCGCAGGCAGGAAGAATCGAAAATAACAGGCAGTTTGAGTCATTTATTTCTGGAATGCACTCCAAACTCTTATCGGTTTTTTCCTTAGTTATAAAAGCTTTGAAAGTCCAACTGCAGAAAATTTGGAAGATAGAAAAGATAAAGAATTCATAATCCTGTAACATGAAGACACTAATTGGTAACACCTTGGCTATTTTCATTTTTCTCTCTCTCTGCGTATGTGTGTGTGTAAAACTGAGATAATAATAAATATATGGGAGTTCTCACTGTGGCTCAGTGGTAACGAATCTGACTAGTATCCATGAGGATGCAGGTTCCATCCCCGGCGTCCCTCAGTGGGTTCAAGATCCAGCATTGCTGTGGCTGTGGTGTAGGCTTGCAACTGCAGCTCTGATTTGACCCCTAGCCTGAGAACCTCCATATGCTGTGGGTGTAGCCCTAAAAAGATAATAATAATAGTAATAATAAAACGTGGTTTTCATCTTGACTCTCTCACTATGGAACATCAAGACTACAAAGATACCTTCAGATATAGCTCAGATATATGCTGGGTTATATTTAAGAGGACACCGCTGTTTATCCTCTAGCATAGGACATTTGAATTATCCCCAACCTTTTGTAATAAGGGGAAAACCATGGTGACCATTTGAGTACACAGTGCTCAGAACACTTCCTGAATGAGCATTGCACACAAATCTTTGATTAGAGCTTGGATTATTTCTTTAGAATAAAGCCTTATAAGTGAAAATACTGGGTCGATGTTATGAAAATTTTTAAGTTTTTTTGTTTGTTTTTGTCTTTTGTCATTTTAGGGCTGCACCGCAGCATATGGAGGTTCCCAGGCTAGGGGTTGAATCAGAGCTATAGCTGCCAGCCTACACCACAGCCACAGCAACGTGAGAGCTGCATCTACAACCTACACCACAGCTCACGGCAACACAGGATCCTTAACCCACTGAGTGAGGCCGGGGATGGAACCTGCATCGTCATGGTTCCTAGTCGGATTCGTTTCCCCTGAGCCATGACGGAAACTCCTTAAGTTCCTAATATACGTTTTCAAATAGCTTTCCAGAGAGCTGATAGCCATGCACGCCCCCTCCGGCAGAATACGAAGTTGGTCATTTTCCTGTACATTATAGAGAAAAATTATTGCAAACTTGGATATGTAGCAGGATGAAGAACGTATGGATACACTCTCAGTCCACCTTTCCATGAGGTACCAGGGTACTTACTGATTGACAAGCTCACTTGAGGGTTATTTATCTAGCAAATGTACTACTGTTTGACTTTGCTATTTAAAAAAGATCACTCTAAAGATGAGTTTTATTTCCCTGTAGGACATTAGCCAGTTTTGTATCTATTAGCAGATTCATTTCAACATTTATTTGACTGGTGGATACACTCAAAAAATACCTGTTCCTCAAATTCTCTTCTGCTTTTTTTTTATGGCCATGCCCATGGCATAAGGAGGTTCCCAGGCTAGGGGGTCGAATTAGAGCTGTAGCCGCTGGCCTATACCACAGCCACAGCAACGCCAGATGCAAACCACATCTGCAACCTGCACCACAGCTCACGGCAACGCCGGATCCTTAACCCACTGAGCAAGGCCAGGGATCGAACCCCCGTCCTAGTCAAGATTCCCTTCCACTGAGCCACGATGGGAATTCCCGCCAATTCTCTCTTGAACCAGCCCTATCGTCTTACTGGTTCCTTCCCTAATTAATAAGTTAAATAAAAGCTTTCACGTGTCCCTTCCCTTCTTGTGTGAGAGTCACGTTTGTAACTTTTTGAATGTTATACTTGGACAAATATTTTCCCTTATGAAAAACAAAACTCTGAGAGCAGTGGATGGTTTCTTAGAGACAATAACCATTATGTATACATATTAGATTAATATTAATATTAAATTTCATTTCCTGAATATCTGCCAGGAGAGAGGAAACAAACTTGAGCCGGGCAGAACTTGGGTCTGATGTGATTACCCGTCTGGTTCTAGGAAGTCATTTGTATCCCTGATAGGCTTAGCAATTTTCAGATAGACCTTAGTGAGCTAAAAAACTCCTGGGGAATTAGGGTTGCCAACCCAGGTGATCGCCCAGCCTAACATCTCTATGCTTGACTCCTTTTCTTCCCTGTAAATGCCTCTACCGAAAGAGAACTGTTTTGGAGTTCCCATTGTGGCACAGCGGAAATGAGTCCAACTAGTATCCATGAAGATGAGGGTTCGATCCCTGGCCTTGCTCAGTGGATTGGGGATCCGGTGTTGCCGTGAGCTGTGGTGTAGGCTGCAGACACGGCTCGGATTCTGAGTTTTTGTGGCTGTTGCGTAGGCCTGCAGCTGCAGCTCTGATTCGGCCCCTAGCCTGGGAAATTCTATATGATGCACGTGTGGCCCTAAAAAGCAAAAAAAACAAAGGGGAAAGGAAAGAAAAAGAAAGACAATTGTTTTAATTGGCCTTCTCAGGAATCTCTGCCTTTTATAGCAAGTCTGATAAAAAAAAAAAAAAGCTGACACATGCTTAGCATCAACCCGTCTTATCTTAGAGTTTGCTTTAACACATACAATCCCTTAGGGGAGCCCTAAAGATGATCAGGACCACAGAGAAGGAATGATGCCTGCAGCCAGCTTGGGTTCAAGAAAAACATCTGTTTCACCTGGGGCAAGAGATGAAAAATGCAAGGGAATACTGCAGTCAATCTTGGGCTGCTGTGTGGCAGCTTCCGAGTGTGCTAGCGTGGTCTCAGGGAGAGGGTGTGGACGAAGAGGGGTGACATTTCAGCACCGGCCAAGCAAACGCCTCTGCGGAGAGAAGAGATCTTTGCCAGGAGGAGGTCGGTGAACACAGCCTGGGCTGTTTTTACACTGACAGCGCGGACACCCATGTGGTGTGCGGGGCCGGGGGTGTGGAAGGCGGGAAGGGAAACTGAGCCATGTGATGTCAGTTAAGAACCCCAAACAGCCAGGCAGGCTGGGACAATGAAATCTCACAGCATAAACGGTTCAATCAGTTGACTTCACAAGCGCAGGCCAGCCACAGCTGCATGTGTGTCCCTGTGACGAGGGCTCGGGAGCTTTGGTTGACGGCAAGCGCCCGATGAATCCGCAGAGAGAGGTGGCTGCCAGGAGCTTGCTTTTTGGGGACAAAGTCTGGAATGAGAACGGGTGGCAGGTCTCCTCCGCCCAGCCCTCCATGGAACTGCATGCAGCTCAGGGTTTGGCCGTGACCCAGAAAGTCTTAGGGCGTGTGGCTGGAGCCGTGTCCCTCTCCCGGGATATGCCGCCCGGAAGAACTCTGGGGCTGTGACAGCCGACCTCAGATTCAGGAAGACGGCACGGGTGCTAGGGGACTCAGTCTGTTCCGTTCCACTGGGGAGGACAGGACCATGGGTGGCGTTACGGGGAGGCTGACTGCTGCTCGTGGAAAAGAAGCCATTTCCAGAAGCTGCCACCGTCCTCAGTGGACAGTGAGTGCTGGGCTGCTGGAGGCGTCCAGAGAATAAAAGAGGAGCGTCCCCCGTCAGGGGTTGGACCAGGCCTTCTGAAAATTGTGTGTTACATACACATGCACAACAGCCTTGATTTTAAGCGCACAATGGACAGTGGCTGTCCAAGCAGTCCTGGCCACCCTGACTAGAAACAGAATCTTGGCAGAGAACCTTCTGGCATGACCAGCCTGCTCTCTGAACTCACACATATAGGGCTACTCCGCCTGCACAAAGCCCACCTGCTGTGCAGGCAAGTCAGGGCTTCCTCAAGCAGTGGGGTCCCCCCCCCACCACCAGGGTTAAAGGCCAGAGGCCCCTCCCAGGGGCTGTTTTCCTACAGTCACTTCTGGTGCCCACAACTCCCCGCCCTTCCCTGCAGGAGGAGGCATGTGGCTGCGCAGGAAGTCTTCGCGACGGCTACGCCTTGGCCCGATGTCCACTGGGCTCGGTTCTGTCTGGACCGAGTTCTCAGGCTGTCCAGGCACAGGGACCGAAATGAGCCCCAGGGAACTGGGAGGCAGCCACCGGCCGCCCTGGGGCCATTTACTGCTTGGAGAGCTTGAGAGGCCATCGTGCCTGGTGGCCTTCAAATTTTTCTGCCCCTCTGAATCCCTTGGGGACGCCTTGAAAAAAAAAAAAAATCCCTGTGTCCAGCCTGTACCCCAGCTGACTGCGGGCCTGGGAGCCTGGCACCCACGTTTGTTTACAGGCAGCTAAGCGATCCCTGGGTGCAGCCACGTGTGAGAAGTCAAGGTCTGGCCCTGGGCTTCCCAGACTGGAGGAAAAGCATCACCTGGAGATGCTGCTAAAATGTACATTCTCACTCAGCTGGTCCAGAGGCAGGGAGGGGCTGCTGATGCTAAGGGGCTTTGGACCACCCTCTAGTGGCGGGACTCCAGCAAACAGGACTCATTCACCTCAGTTTTACCCCCGAGGCCCGTTTCCCAGGGGGGCTCCAGGGCCAGTTCTGTGGACACGAGGCCACGGGAGCATGGCTTGCCTTTTGGGCTGCGATCATCACTTGCTGTTCATAGATGTCGAGGTTCTGGTTCATGAGCTCCAAGGCCCGTGTGCGGCTGGTGAGGGCCAGCGGGTCCGGGCTGAGGATGGACCGGTGCTCGTACACAGCAGCCACGTACTGGGCACCCCCACCATGCCCGGCTGGGTAGTGCTCTTCGGCCTGGAGCCCCAAGGCTGCCACGCTGCAGATGCCCAGGAAGAGGGCGAGCTGACGGCCGGCTCCGGACATGACCAGTGATCTAGAATGTAATGAGGCCAGGAGAAGACAGCTGAATCACGGATCCTGCCAAGAGTTCCGCTTTCACAGCTGTGATTTATTAATCCCGGCAATTAAACCCACCCGCTGTGAGGCCGCAGCTCAAAGGTTTATTTCAAGTTCCTGATAGGAGGTTATGTGTTTCTCTCCAAACACGTAGCGAGTTAGAGTTTAAAACAGCTCGCTGTGTCTCCCAAAGAAACAGAAATGAAAGCAAAGATAAACCAATGGGACCTAATCAAGCTGACAAGCTTTTCCACAACAAAGGAAACCAAAAAGAAAACTAAAAGACGACTTACAGAATGGGAGAAAATAGTGTCAAATGATGCAACTGACAAGGGCTTAATCTCTAAAATATACAAACAACTGATACAACTCAATAGCAAAAAAGCCAGCAACCTAATTGAAAAATGGGCAAAGGACCTGAATAGACATTTCTCCAAAGAAGATATGCAGACGGCCAACAAGCACATGAAAAAATGCTCAACATCACTGATGATTAGAGAAATGCAAATCAAAACTACCACGAGATACCACCTCACACCAGTCAGAATGGCCATCATTAATAAGTCTACAAACAACAGATGCTGGAGGGGGTGTGGAGAAAAGGGAACCCTCCTGCACTGTTGGTGGGAATGTAAGCTCGTACAACCACTACGGAAAACAGTATGGAAGTACCTTAGAAAACTATACATAGAACTACCATGTGACCCAGCAAAACTACTCTTGGGCATATATCTGGACAAAACTTTCCTTGAAAAAGACACCTGCACACGCATGTTCATTGCAGTCAAGACATGGAAACAACCCAAATGTCCAACGACAGATGATTGGATTAGGAAGATGTGGTAAATATACACAATGGAATACTACTCAGCCATAAAAAAGAATAAAATAACGCCATTTGCAGCAACATGGATGGAATGAGAGACCCTCATACTGAGTGAAGTAAGTCAGAAGGTGAAAGACAAATACCATATGATATCACATATCTGAAATCTAATACACTGCACAAATGAAACTTTCTACAGAAAAGAAAATCAAGAACTTGGAGAACAGACCTGTGGTTGCCAAGAGGGTGGGGGAGGGAGTGGGATGCTCTGGGAGTCTGGGGTTAAGAGTTGTAGACTATTGCCTTTGGGATGGAAAAGCAAGGAGATCCTGCTGTGTAGCACCAGGAACTATGTCTAATCAGTTGTGACAAATCCATATATGTACATGTAATCGGGTCACCACACTGTGCAGTTGGAAAACTGACAGAAATCTGTAAATCAGGTATAAGGGAAAAATAAAAAAAAAATAAAAAAAATGGCTCGCTGTGTTAGTAGTCTGGTTGTAGAACATTTCAAAACAGACCCGGAGTTTGCCATGATGTTCCCCCCAGCAGGATGACAGTCACTCTTCTAGCCGTGTGCCTCAGATTTGGGCAAGAGTAACTATTCTCATTATTTTACATAATTCTTGGACATAGTCCACACCCAATCACCTGCCCTCTGCACGCACAAACACTCCACAGGTCAAGCACCTGACCAGCTATGACAGCTGTGACCCTAACGATACAGCTCGGCTATCCTAGCCACAAAAACCTGACGGATCACGATTCTCCTTTGGTTAGTAATGAAAACGAAGGGCAAACCTCCCTTTACACAGCATGGCATCCTTTTTTGGGGGGGAGGGGAGCATGCCCCGGGGCAGGTGGCAGTTCCCAGCCAGGGACCCAACCTGCACCACAGCAGTGACAACGCTGTATCCTTAACCTACTGAGCCATCAGCTTCCTCCAACATGTTTTAATTTGGTGCCGAGAAACTGCTGACCTCTGCTTACACGCCAGTCTGTGGACAGTCAAAAGAAGTTTCCCCGTGAAAGCATGACTTTCCCCCATCCCTGAACTTAAGAATTGCCATTGCATGCTGTCACCTTCTCAACCTCCAAGACTCTTGTGCAAAACACGTATACTCGCTTGGAAATAAAATCCTCTGGCAGGAGTTCCCGTTGTGGCTCAGCAGGTTAAGAATCCGGCTGGTACCCATGAAGATGCGGGTTTGATCTCTGGCCTCACCCAGTGGGTTAAGGATCCCGTGTTGCTGTGCCTGTGGTGCAAGCCGGCAGCTGTAGCTCCAATTCGACCCCTAGCCTGGGAATCTCCATCTGCCACAGGTGTGGCCCTAAAAAGCAAATAAAATCCTTTTTCAGTAACCAAATCCAATCTTCTAGAAAGTAAACTCAGCTTTGTAGCTCCTCCCACAAGAGATTTGAAGCAAATCGAGTCACTGACAATGACACTTCTGTGTGCCCTTCCCCCCCCCCCAAGAATAGGAATTGTAATTTCTAATAGTTCTGTGTTCCTGGGTGTTTCGAGTGAAGAGGCCAGTTCTGTATTGAAAATGAGCCTGGCCTCCTAGCTGAAGCCCCTCCCGTGGCGCACAGACTTGCCAGGTGGTATGCCAAGTTCAGGCCCTGGGCTCTGGGGAGAAGTGCCCGGGCCGACCAACCGCCCAGGAATCCAAACAAACGTCAACACAACAGAGACAAATCGAGGAACCATTTTCTTTAAAGAGAAAATAGCACCCTGTCCAAGTCTGTGTTTGCATTTGCGAACGCTGCACATCGCTTTTTCTCCTAAAAGTTCCAGGAACAAAAGCAACCATAATTATTTTCAGCAACAGACCATGGACCCGGGGTGCTCCCCGCAACCTCACTCACTTCGCAGCTTCGCAGCATGAGCTCCGCGCTCCCACACCAGCCCTGCCCCGGCCCAAACTGCTACTTCCTCCCGCAGGGAATAAACGTACCAGCCAAATACCAGAGCCCAGGATGGGCTGCCATCCATCCCGGACGCTGTGAACACTGTTTGAAGAAGAAAACAAGGGGCCTTTGAGGGAGCAGTCATGAGTTTCAGAGTAGAAACAAAAGTAGAATTGATAAGCTTTCTTATCTGAATTTTGCCTCTCAAGACCAGCAAGAAATAATTTTTAAAGGCTCAAAATCTGTTTTCCATTCCCTTTCTGCTTTCAGAATGATGATCATGGGGAGTGGTGTGTGTCTGTGTGTGGGGGGGGCTTTCATCTTCAAATTCATATTCACAGTATTTTTAAAAAAATTTTTCCATTATAGCTGGTGTACAGTTTTCTGGCAATTTTTCAACTGTACAGCGTGGTGACTTGGTTACACATACATATACAGATTCGTCACAAGTGATTAGACATAGTTCCTGGTGCTATACAGCAGGATCCGTATTCACAGCATTTCTAAAGCATAAGGTTGTGGCCTCACGAAGGGGTGGGGTGAGGGTGGAGGGCGCCCACGAAGCAGAGCCTGGTGGTGGGGACGGGGCAGTGGTCCTGGAGCCCAGAGTGGCCTTGGCACGGTCCTCCCTTCTCAGCTCGGAACTGCACGGTTGTGATTTGGGGGCAGAGAACATGGGTTTAAGTCTCAGGGACTTGCAGTCCAGCAAAATGAGGAAATCACGGGACCAGCAAGACAGCAGCACCTTTCGTTCGACTTTGAGAAAATATGTTTAGATGATTTACAGAAGGAGCCTGGTAGGAAAGCTGTGAGTGGCAAGCGTTTCTGCACAGACAGAGGCAGGTCAGGAAGCAAAGGCGATGCAGATGCTGCCAGGCATTCGCGCGGGAGAGGAGCCAGCCATCATAAAGAGAGTGATCTCCGAGCCATCATAAAGTCAAAGCATCCTGGGCAGGGGGACTGTTTGTGTTTGACTGTGTCAGTCCCCCCTTACATGGCGGGGGGCGTCCTCTGGGAAGGGCTGGGTGCCTTCCCGGCTGGGTCCCTGACACCCACACCAGGTGGAGCCCTGGCAGGTGTCACATGCATGTCCCAGCGAGTGCCTCCCAGCCCCCATCTCCGCGTCCGGGATGGATGGCAGCCCATCCTGGGCTCTGGTATTTGGCTGGTACGTTTATTCCCTGCGGGAGGAAGTAGCAGTTTGGGACGGGGCAGAGTGAGTCACGGTGATGAAAACAGGCGCAGCAGTGTGCCCTCGCTCAAGAGTGGCAAACCGCAGGCAGACGTTTCAACCAAACTGCAGACTCTGGCCTTCCCTTTTTTTTTTTTTTTTGCCTTATCTAGAGCCGCACCCGCGGCATATGGAAGTTCCCAGGCTAGGGGTCTAACAGGAGCTGTAGCTGCCGGCCTTCGCCACAGCCACAGCAACGCGGGATCCGAGCCACATCTGCAACCTTCACCACAGCTCACGGCAACGCCGGATCCTTAACCCACTGAGTGAGGCCAGGGATCGAACCTGCAACCTCATGGTTCTTAGTCGGATTCGTTAACCACTGAGCCACGACGGGAACTCCATGGCCTTCCCTCTTGATGTGGCCCTGCACAGCGGTCTCAGGAAGGACCAAGCAAGGGGGCTTGGAGGGGCCTGGCTGCAGGACGGGAGGTGGCCTGGCGCTGGCTCAGGATCAAGTGCAAGGGGTGGGGGGGTTGGGGGGCTCCCCAAGAATGATGGCCCTGGAGGCCATGAAGGTTTTGGAGATCCAGCAAGCGATCCACCCGCACAGCTGGCCAGGACCTGGACCATAAACAGAACGGTGGCTGGAGGTGTGTGCGCGCAGCCTGAAAAAGGTGGCTACAAACCACCATCGCGGGGCATCTGATGCGAGACTAGCCTCCAGGAAGGCCCCGCCGAGGTGACGATGTGCTTCTACACCTTGCTACACCGAGATGGGGGCTGGGAGGCACTCGCTGGGACATGCATTTGACACCTGCCAGGGCTCCACCTGGTGTGGGTGTCAGGGACCCAGCCAGGAAGGCACCCAGCCCTTCCCAGAGGACGCCCCCCGCCATGTAAGGGGGGACTGACACAGTCAAACACAAACAGTCCCCCTGCCCAGGATGCTTCGACTTTATGATGGCTCGGAAGGTGCCTACGAAGCCACCTGTATTCAATAGAAACCATGCCCAGAATTTAGTACGTGGACCTTTCTCGGTGGGCGAAGTGCAGTGCAACCCCGTCTCCAATGCTGAGCAGGGCAGCCACGGCCCCGGGTCACAAGAGTGAATAACCAACACACTGACCACCATCTGGACCCGTGCCCCATTCTGTTTTCCCCTTTCAGTACAGACCTCCCTAAATTCCATGAGATATTCAACCCTCGGTGGTTTTTTTTTTTGCAGGGGGAGAAGGGGTTCCTTTTTGGCGTGCCTGCAGCATGTGGAAGTTCCTGGACCAGAGACTGGACGTGTGCCACGGCAGTGACAACACTAGATCCTTAACCCACTGAGCCGCCAGGGAACTCCTCAACCCTTGTTACAAAACAGGCCTTGTGTTAGAGGGTTCTGCCCCGCTCACTGCAGGCTGATGGGAACGTTCTGAGGCCGTGTAAGGGTGGCCTGGCTGAGCCGGGATGTTTGGTAGGCTAGGCGTAGTAAATGCATTTGAACTAGGATATCTGCAACTTAGGGTGGGTTTATTGGGATATTAACCCCATCGTGAGCCCAGGAAGCTCTGCACCTGCTATGTCCAATGGCAGTAAGTACAAGCAAGAGACTCTCTGGGGGAGGGTGCAGGGAGGGCCTTGTGTGGGTGAGGGGTGGTTTTAGACCAGTGAGTGTTCCGTTAGGAGGTCTGGATACCTGGGGGATGAGGGTTCCAGGCAGAGGACTGCTCGGTCAAACAGTCCGAGTGGGAGCTGTTGGGATTCAAAAAGCAGCGAGGAGAGCAGTGGGCAAGAGCCCAGGAACCAGGAGAGAGGGCAGATATCTGAAGTCAGAGGGAAATAACGGCCCTGCCGTCCTCCAGTTCCATCTCTTTGGAGCAGCCCTTGAGATCCAGTGAAAGCCCGAGTCAATCCAGACACTCTCCTGCTCAGAATCTCCCAGTGACTCCCCACGGCCTGTGGAGTGAGAGGGACTGACAGGAATGAGGCCGAGACCAGCGGTGGGGTGGGGAGAACACTGCTGATCTTTTCTTGGGTGGGGGGCATGCCCGAGGCATGAGGAAGTTCTCAGGCCAGGGATCAAACTGCCCCACAGCAATGGCCTGAGCCACAGCAGTGACAAGTCAGAGCCTTAACCCACTGAGCCACCAGGGAACTCCTAGCATCTTGGTCTTTTAACTGCCCTGTGGAAGCCTCTGCTTTTCATTCATAAGGAAACATGTTATCTGACATTCATCCTGGTCAGGAAGGTTCTTGTGATCTATGGGGAGAGGAAATCAAGCCTAAATGACACGGAAATCCACTTTGTGGAAATTTGGTAACATGTCAATCACTAGGTATTTTTATACATAAGGAACTTTTTCCTTCTTGCCAAATGATTCATCTTGATAATTAGCTGTGTTTCCTTCCTAGCCATGCTATTACAGTAGTGTCTTTTGCAATGAAATGAAGGGATTATTATGAAGGTATCCTTAATAAAATAATTTCAGAGGCAGGTATATACGTTTAAAATTTTATATTTAGACCTACCTACTGATCTTTTTAATAAAAGATCTTGTCACTCTTTACTTGTCAGAGAGAATAAGAGCCCCATGACTGGGAAAGAGGCAGGAAAAGTGGGCAGAGGAAATGTCACATCCTGTGGAACAAATCTGAGGGGTCTAAGTCATAAGGAGTGAGCACTGTGTGTGCTTCGAAGTGTTTCTGACAGGAAGCCAAGAAAAACAGTGAAGTTCCAAATAGTTTCAAATCTATACTCATGATGAATTTTGTGACTTCCTTATTTAAATCTTTTTTACATAAGCAGGAGAAATAACACCCATCTCCGTCTATTTACATAATCTGGGAGTTTCCTTGTGGTGCAGCCAGTTAAGGATCTGGCATTGTCATTGCAGCAGCTTGGGTCACTGCTGTGGTACAGGTTCGATCCCTGGCCCAGGAACTTCCACATGCTGTGGGCACAGGCAAAAAAAAAAAAAAAAAAGTACATAGCCTGAATTTAAAGAAACTCCAAAGAGACCGTGATTTCCCAGAAAGCCTCTTGTTCTCGCCTCTGCCCTTGATGAAGCTGGAAGTGAGTTTGTCCATGACTGGCCCTCTAACACTGGGACGCCCGACAAGGCTGTAGCTCAAAAAGCTCCACGTGAGCCGTCCACATTGTGACTCAGGGGGACGTGTCAGGTGGCACCTGAGGGTGACGCCAAGGAACAAGGCTGAGTGCATGTGTAACAGTAGATAAATTGCCAGAATCTTGGCCTGAAACGGTACCTTGTAATTTCTCCTTTAAAAACATTCCAGCTATTATTTCCAAAAAAGAGAGTGACATATAGAAGTACAGCTGGGCACAACATTGTAAATCAATGACACTTTAGTTTAAAAAATGGAAAAACAAAACAAAACAAGAGTAACTGGGGCCCAGGCCTTTGACTGGGGCCCATTTTTAGTTGACTGGAGTGATTCACTTAGAATACCGCATAAGCAATCAAAGAATCGTGACACTTGGAGTTCCCACTGTGGCACAGTGGAAACGAATCTGACTAGGAACCATGAGGTTGTGAGTTCGATCCTTGGCCTTGCTCAGTAGGCTAAGGATCTGGGGTTTCCGTGAGTTGTGGTGTAGGTGGCAGACACGGCTCAGATCCTGCATTGCTGTGGCTGTGGTGTAGGCCAGCAGCTATAGCTCTGATTTGATCCCTAGCCTGGGAACCTCCATATGTTGTGGTTGCAGCCCTAAAAAAAGCAAAAAATAAATAAATAAATAAGTTAATTAATTAAAAAAAAAAAAAAGAATCGTGACACTTGAACTTAAACAGGTCATCTTTCTTTTCCTCATATGGTACCTGTCTTCATAATTAAGAACAAACCACTCCCTGAAACACCCAGGTGTTTAACAGAGGGCTCTTTTTTTTTCAGAGCCCAAGACTGAGCCTCCAGGCTCGCTACTGCCACCCTGTGGTCAGTCTGAGTACCATGACCCACGAGGGGATGTGCTCTGAAGCGCTGCAAAAGTTGGTCATTCTTAAGAAGAAAATGGATGTTTTTCCTCCTTTTCTTCTCCCTTTCATTCCTAACACTTTCCCTATCTCTATGACAGTGAAAAAACCCAGGAAACATTTGGTTTTCCAAGATTTGGGTCTCATGAAAGCTAATTTTAATTCACCATGTACCCAGGACTTACTGCATCGTCTAGATTCATCAGTTCTAAATTTGTTGTGATTTCGTCCATGGATGTGACTGGGTGTGTAAAGTGATGCAGCCCATCCGCATCAACAGAGGGCACTGTGCATGAGGACATGTGGCTGAGGTGAAAGATCTACAGGGACAGATTTTTATACAGATGACTACACCACAGCTCATGGCAACGCTGGATCCTTAACCCACTGAGTAAGGCCAGGGATCGAACCCGGGTCGTCATGGATGCTAGTCAGGTTTGCTAACTGCTGAGCCATGACGGGAACTCCCAGATGCCGCACTGCATTTTATGTTACATGTTGTTTTCAAACCACTTTAACATCCACTATTTTATTTCAGCTTCCTGTCATGTAAAACAGTGAAAGCAGATGGTAAAATTCCATTTTCATGGTGAAGGCATCCTTCAGGACTAGTTATTGGGGAGGAGAGACTGTAAAGCAGGACTCCTGGCCCCTGGTCTAGCCCTCCCAGCACGAAGATGAGGGTAATTTTTTTTTTTTTTGCCTTTTTGCCTTTATGTGGAGCCGCACTGGAGGCATACGGAGGTTCCCAGGCTAGGGGTCTAACAGGAGCTGCAGCCGCCGGCCTACACCACAGCCATAGCAACGCGGGATCCGAGCCACGTCTGCAACCTACACCACAGCTCACGGAGACGCCGGATCCTTAACCCACTGAGCAAGGCCAGGGATCGAACCCGCATCCTTATGGTTCCTAGTCGGATTCGTTAACCACTGAGCCACGAAGGGAACTCCAAGAGGAGGGTAATTTATCAGTCAGAACCTCCAAGAGCATGGTGGCATCTTCAATGCAGCTGCAACAGAATTCAACAGAAATTCAAAGGGGCCTCCCAAGGGAAGAGTCTGGGCAGTCGGAGCAGAGCAGGGGCTCTCAAACGTGGGGGTGACAGAGTCACCTAGAGGGCTGTAACTGCTGCTGTCTGGACCCCCCATCCCCAGTTTTAACTCAGCGGGTATGGGGTAGGGCCCTAGAATATGCGTTTTTAACAAGTTCCCAGGTGATACTGGTGTTGATGTTCCTGGTCTGGGGTCACCTGGAGAACCACTGGGCTAGAGGATTAAGGCAGGTACGTTCTGACTCGATCTTTCCCTCCCATCAAAGGAAGACAAGCGTCAGGACCGCTGGCTTTATTTCCCAGGTGCCTCGCCGACAAGGTTGACAGAATGTACGCAGGTTTCAAAGCGTTTCCACTACATTTCGTGAAAACGAGCAGCAAAGTATTTCAACACTCAGAATGGGGGGTGGGGGTGGGGAACCTCCCCCCACACAATCTGATCCAGGTCAGTTGAAAGGTTCAGTGCTTGTCTTTGCCTCAACAGGAGGGAGCATCACTGTGGAACCAGGTTGTTACTGGTTTTCATTTTCTTAAATAAAAGTTCTCATTTTCAAAGAATAAAACAGGTTACTTAATAGATATGCCACTAGGTAATTACAGGAGATGAATAAATATGGGGAAATAAATAATATATTTAAAATATAAATAAATTTTTAAGTAAAATGTTTTAATTTCGGGGAGTTCTTTAGTGGCCCAGTGGTTAGAACTCCACGCTTTCATTGCTGCAGCTCCAGTTCGAGCTCTGGCTAGGAGCTGAGATCCCACATCAGGCCGCTGCCTGCTGGGGCCAAAAAGGAAAAAAAAAAGTTTTGGAGTCTCTGCAGTGGCACCGTGATAACGAACCCAACTAGTATTCATGAGGATGCAGGGTCAACTCCTTGCCTCAGTGAGCGGATTAAGAATCTGGCGTTGCCGTGAGCTGTGGTGTAGGTCGCAGTCCCTGCTTGGATCCGGCGTTGCTGTGGCTGTGGTGCATGCTGGCAGCTGCAGCTGCAGCTCCAATTCAACCCCTAGCTTGGGAACTTCCATATGCCGCTGGTGCAACCCTCAAAAAAAAAAAAAGACAAAAAAGGTTTTAATTTGAAAATAATGTAATTATGTATAATTATACATTTATAAATAAATAGGTAATCTGAAAAAGCCTTCCAATTATATTCTGCAAAAGTGCATCAGATTTCTTCTCAAAAGCTTATCTGAAATCTTTGGGGGCCAAAGTGAATTGCTGAGGAACTCAGTCTTAAACTGTGGCTCAGAGACCTGGGCCGTGGGGCACAGGGAAAGAGAGAGAGGATTTCCCCGCTGCCCATCAGTCTCGGGACAGAAGCGCGGTGGGGGCACTGTGGTGCGTCTCTGACTTCTGCCTGGGCTTTGCCCTCTCAGTCCTCCAGGACCATCATCGACGTCTCTGAAATAAGCCTCAGTGAGAGTCAGCAAAGAACTGTCTCTCAGAGCCCTCGGGAAATTTCTCCTGCTTGGACCACCTTCAATCAGAGTCATCTGAAGAACCACCTGCCAGAGAATGAGGACTGGGAGGCTGGACGTGGCGAAACACCACCAGCGCCTGGGACATACGATGCCCAAGAACCACGTGCTCAGAAATGGGGGCGATGCAAATGTTCTCGCGAATACCAAGCGCATGGTGGATACAACACCCCTGAGGGTCTGGTGGGCCAGACACCACCACGTCAGGCCCCATCACCCTGTGTTCTTCTCTGCCAGCGCTCAGGACAAATACCCAGATCACAGAGCTCCAGAATGGCGAGGGCGCCCTGCACGTAGACAGCGGAGAACAGTGGAACGGGTGGCAGAGCCAAGGAACCGTGGTCCCCAAGTCACTCCCTAATAGGATGGTCTGGAAACACTGAATGGATGACAGCAGCAAGTGTAACAGAAACAACGAAAAAGGTCACAGTAAAGCAGAACACGGCGCTAGAACCACAGGCCAGAGGCACTTCTCCTGTGGAGGGTCCAGGACACATACACCAGGGACAGGCAGAGTCAAGCTCAGCGAGACAGAAACTGGAAAAAGCAAGCAAAGGGGTCCAGCTTCTGTCAGTTTTGAGCTCCGGTGGAGGATGCTCACAGGCGTGGTGGGAAGATGCAGGTGACCCACAGCCCAGTTAGAGGGCAGCGCGGTCACGGACGACAGTGCCATTCGTGGCTCAGCAGTCAACGAACCCGGCTAGGATCCATGAGGATGCGGGTTCGATCCCTGGCCTCGTTCAGTGGGTTAAGGATCTGGTGTTGCCGTGAGCTGCAGTGTAGGTCACAGAGGTGGCTCGGATGTGGCGTTGCTGTGGCTGTGGCGTAGGCCGGCAGCTGTAGCTCTGATTCGACCCCAGCCTGGGAACTTCCATATGCCCCAGGTGCAGCCATTAAAAAAAGGAAAAAAAAAGAATGACAATGACCTTCCCTGACCTATTCACAAACGTGGTCATCTCCTCCACGCATGGTATGGAAAACGGGCAGAGACATGTTCGCTTTCGCCTCTCTTCCTGGAGGCACAGAGCATTCCCGTTTTCTTCCGTATTGGACAGACTGGTAGTTACTTGTGTGCAGCTCAGCCACGGCTGTGTCCTGGTTACTAACACAGGTCCCTGTGCCCTGAGCCACCCAGACCCTGACCGTCCTACATCCTGCAGCTTTACCCAGCACGAAGGCCACGTCCTCCAAGCTTGGGGTTCCTGGGGTGCGGGAGGGTGGGGCTGGGTAGGAGGAGCTTCAGATCAGCAGTGGTTGGTGGCACAGTCAGCACTTGGGGCAAAGCAGAGGAAGCGAGTCTAGCTCTTTTTTTTTGGAAAGAGGCCACTCCTAAACTGGAAGGAGACCAAAATCCAGAACTAGGATTTAACCCAAATTAATTTAATTCAAAAGCCTACATTTTTTTTATTCCACCACACTCACAACAAGAGGAAGAGTCTGACTGAATAAGTGACATGGGGGGGGTGACTGAATAACAGTTTGGATATAAGCTTGAACACCTGACACCTTATACAAAAACAAACTCAAAATCAGGAGTTAATTACTGAATGTTAGAAAAACTAGAAAAAAATATAATTGGCTATCACATATTTGATGAAACAACTTTCTACAATTTGAAGCAGTTAAAATAATAGAAGAAATTGCTTGATAAATTAAAATTTACATGCAAAATATAAACATCAAGACAACACTTTTAAATAGGCAATAACCAAGAACAGATTTAAACAAGAAAACAAATTATAAGGATACACTTTGAAAGACTCTGAACTTACACACAAAAGAAACTAACTGGTAATATTTTAAAATATTAAATTTGGAAAAAATAAACTAGTAAAGTGATAATAAATGTTCACTTCTTGGGAAAAAAGTTTGACAATTCATATTACGAATCACAAACAGTAACACTTTTGGTACTTTAAGAAGTCATCTGAAAGAAGAATAAAGTCAGTTGAAATGACTGCATCTATAGAAAACGATATGGACTGTTTTTTTTTTTTTTTTTAAGGGCTGAGCCAGTGGCGTATCCATGGCATATTGAGGTTCCCAGGCTAGGGGTCCAATCAGAGCTCCAGCTGCCGGCCTACACCACAGCCACAGCAATGCCAGATCTGAGCCACATCTGCAACCTACACCACGGCTCAAGGCAGCGCCGGATCTTTAACCCACTGAGCAAGGCCAGGGATTGAATCCGTGTCCTCATGGTTCCTAGTCGGGTTCATTACTGCTGAGCCACAACAGGAATTCCCAGATGTGGACTTTTGAGTTTTAATATATCAGACTTGGCATTCCCTGATGGCCTAGCAGTTAAGGATTCAGCACTGTCACTGCTGTGGCTCTGGTTCAGTCCCTGGCCTGGGAACTTCCACATGCTGTGAGCATGGCCAAAAATAAAATAAAATATCTGATTTGAAATCCTGGCTCTGCTAATTATTCATTATATAACCTTGGATAAGTTATTTATCACAACTAAGCTTCAACTTCATCTACAAGTAGGACATGAAAATATCTGATGTAAAGTACTTAGTGTTTAACAAGTGGACACTAGCTAAAATGAGGACTATGTCCCAGTAGATGTAAGCTGCAAACAAACAACACCCAACACAAAGAAAACTAGGAAAACATATACAAACCAGGGGGAATATTAAGCAAAGTTTTTAAGATAGTTATGCTAAATAAACATATAATGAAAACTTTCCTACATTTATGATGATAATAGCTAAGTACAACATATATTCCAGAGTTCCCTGGTGGTCTAGTGGTTAGGATTTAATGCTTTCACTGTCGCCTAGGTTCAATCCCTGGTCTGGGAACTGAGATCCCACATCGAGTCGCTGCACCCAGCAGCCAAACTCCAACACTCCCCCCCAAAAAAACCACCCATGTATGTATGTGAACAAAAACTGGAAAAGAATGTGAATAGCTGAAAACACGACAGGTTCACTTATGGAAATTTAAAATATTCTCTTAATGTAGCACTCTTTTTCTAACCAATGAAAAACATAAAGAAAAAAAATAAGACTGAGACTTCTGGTTTCCAGTCTGGTGTGGGTTAAGCTGAACAAACTGAGAAGCAACAACTCTTCTTAGCTACACCTCAGAATCTACATCACAGGGCAAACTGCTGCTTCCAAAACTTAGAGACAGGTGAATACAGAGAAACACAACTTAGAGAGTAGGAACCTATGAGCAGAAACCCCCATGGGAAGCAGTGCTGGCAGAAGAAAACTGAACTGTAACTGACCATGCTGGAGGCTCAATGTGGATGGGTCTGATAGTGAAAATCTTCAGGAGGGCCCAGCCTTGGAAGGGGGTGCCCACAGCTTTGTGAGTTTTCCCTCTAGAAGCTCTACCAGGTCCTCACAGTAAGAGTGGAGAAAAATCTCCTCAGCTGGCAGGGAGAGGGGAACGCAGCCAGAGAACACTGTTCAGGGGGCCTGCCCTCCAAAGAAAATGTTTTACTAGAGCAAACCTACTGGGGTTTTATCAGAGCCCAAATGACCTAGGGGGAGGGAAGCACCCAACTCCAGCCCCCTCTAGCCACCTGCCCCCCAGAGAAGTGGAATAGACTGTGAAGCACTTGTGACCTTCACTAAAAGACAGACCTAACCATAGGACTATAGGGCATTTCTCACCTTCCACACCTTACCACCACTACAAAATGCCTATTATAATTCCTCTACCCAGTACCCCATGTCTAACTTTCAACAGAGACTTAATTAATAGGCATATCAGAAGGCCCAAAACCAAAAAAAAGGCAACGTGAAAAGACACTTCAAGCATCAGAACCAGACTTGGGTGTAGCAGGCTTGTTGGAATGATCAGACCAGCAGGTAAAAATAATTATGGTTTGGAGTTCCCTTCGTGGCTCAGTGGTTAACGAATCCGACTAAGAACCGTGAGGTTGCAGGTTCGATCCCTGGCCTTGCTCAGTGGGTTAAGGATCCGGCGTTGCCGTTAGCTGTGGTGTAGGTTGAAAACATGGCTCGGATCCCGCGTTGCTGTGGCTGTGGTGAAGGTTGGCAGCTCCAGCTCCTGTTAGACCCCCTAGCCTGGGAACCTCCATATGCCGTGCGTGCGGCTCTAGATAAAGGCAAAAAGACAAAAAATAATAATAATAATTATGGTTAACATGCTAAGATCTCTACTGTAGAAAGTAGATAACATGCAAGACAGGCAGAGAGAGAGAAATTCCAAGAAAAGACATACTTGAGATAAAAAGCATTGTAACAGAAATGGAGGATGTCTTTGATGGACTCATTAGTAGAACAGGCATGGCTGAGGAAAGAATCTCTGAATTTGAGGATATGTCAATAGAAAGTTTCAAAACAGAATGGCAAAGAGAAAAAAAAATTGAATAACACGGGAAAAAAACCCAAGAAGTGTTCAGCAACTTCAAAAGATGTAACATATATGTAACAGAAATACCAGAAAAAGAACTGGAAAATCCTCAAATACCTGAAGATAAAGCAACACACTTCTAAATAACACACAGGTCAAAGAAGAAATCTCAAGAGAAATTTTAAAATATTCTGAACTAAATGAAAACACAACCTATCAAAATTTGTGGGATGCAGTGAAAGCAGTGTATAGAGAGTATGTATTTGTAGTATTGAATGTACATATTAGAAAAGAAGAAAGATCTAAAAGCAATAATCTAGGCTTTGGCATGACCAAGATAATGGAGTAAAAACTCTGAGCTCTCCTGCCACTTTTGGGCACACCAAAATTACAACTATTTACAAAACAACTCTCTGAGAGAATGACCTGAAGACCAGCAGAAAAGATTTTCTACAACTAAAGATATAAAGAAGGCACGAACCACAAGGAGACAGGTGGGAGGGGCAAAGACGCAGTTTGGTCAAGACCCATAAACGGGAGGATAATTATCATTGTGGAGGTTCTCTCCAAGGAGTGAGGGGTCTGAGCCCCATACTGGGCTCCTCGGGCCAGGGGTCCTGCAGAGGAAAGATGAGCCCCAGAACGTCTGGCTTTGAAGGCCATTGGGCACACAGGAGAGCCAGAGGGCTGAAGGCAACAGACTTTGCTCTGAAAGGGCACAAGCAAAATCTCACAGGCTCCGAGACTCAGGGCAGAGACAGCAGTTTGAAAGGAGCCTGGGTCAGACCCACGTGCTGATCTTAAAGGGCCGCCTGGAGAGGCAAGAGGCAAAGGGGATCGATCTCCCAGGGCATACAGACCCTGGGGACAGCCGTTTTGAGGTGTTTGTTTTACCACGAGCACAGTAGTGCTGGCCAGTACCATGTTGGAGTCCTCCTTCTACCTATGAGTGCTGGGGGTTTAACTGCCCACCATTGGGTAGGCACCTGTCCCCGGCACTGGGCCCAAAGCCAGCTACCCTGGGGCCCAGGCCTGCCCATCAGTGGGCTTTCCAAAGCATGTAAATGTACCAGGCCCAGAAAGGTTCACTGGTAAATTCTACAACACTTGAGAAGAATTTATACTAATATTTACAATCTCTTCTAGAAGATAAGAGCAGAGAGCATGCAGTCATTGTTTCAAACCCACAGTTCCAGGACCTGCTGTGGATACTAAGCCCATGGATGCTGCAGTCCCATAATCAGCCTTATCCACACAGGTTTCATATCTGTGGATTCAATCAGCTGCAGATTGTGTGGAACTGGAGTATTTATTGAAAAAAAAATAGAAGAAAACATAGGCAGAATGCTCTTTGATATAAATCACAGCAATATCTTATTTGATCCATGTCCTAGAATAATGGCAATAAGGATACAAACAAACCAATGGGAACTAATTAAACTCAAAACCATTTAAAAAAAGAAAAGACAACCTACGGAACAGGAGAAAATCTTCGCCAATGATGGAACAAACAAGGGCCTAATATGAAAACAACTCATGCAACTCAACAACAAAAAAACAAACAACCCAATTGAAAAATGTGCAGCAGACCTAAACAGACATTTCTCCAAAGAAGACTTATGGATGGCCAACAGGCATATGAAAAAATGCTCAACATCACTAATTATTAGAGAAATGCCAATCAAAAGTACAATGAGGTACCACCTCACACCAGTCAGAATGGCCATCATCAACAAGTCAACAAATAACAAATGCTGGAGAGGGTGTGGAGAAAAGGGAACCCTCCTGCACTATTGGTGGGAATGTAAACTGGTACAACCATTATGGAAAACAGTATGAAGGTACCTCAGAAAACCAAATATAGAACTACCACATGACCCAGCAATCCCACTCTTGGGCATATATCCAGACAAAACTTTCACTGAAAAATGTACATGCACCTCTATGTTCACTGCAGTGCTATTCACAATAGCCAAGACACGGAAGCAAACTCCATGTCCAATGATGGAGGAATGGATTAAGAAGATGTAGTACATATACACAATGGAATATTACTCAGCCATAAAACAGACAAACTAATGCCACTTGCAGCAACATGGATGGACCTAGAGACTCTCATACTAAGTGAAGTCAGACAGAAGAAGACAAAACCATACAATATCACTTATTTGTGGAATCAAATGATCCCAACTAAAAAAAAAAAATAAGAAACAGATCATGGCCAAGAAGAGCAGACTTGGGGCTCCCAGGAGGAAAAGGCGAGGGAGCGGGATGGATGGATATTTTGGGGTTTTTTTGGATGCAAACTGTTATATCAGGGATGGATGGGCAGTGGGGTCCAACTGTATAGCACAGGGAAATGTGTGTCATTGCCTCACTTTGCTGTACAACAGAACTTGAAGAAACACTGTAAATCAACTATACTTTAATAATAATAGTTTTTAAAAAAAGATACAAAAAAATGTGTAAGTGGACCTACACAGCTTAAACTCATGTTGTTTACGAGTCAACTGTACTTCCTAGTTCATTTTACAAAGCCACCATTACCCTAGTATAAAAACCAGACAAAGACATTACAAGAAAATAAAACTGCAGACCAGTATCTGTCATGAACATAGATGTGAAAATCTCCAACAAATCAAATCTAATAATTTATAACAAGGATCCTACACCGTGACCCAGTGAGATTATTTCAGGCATGCAAGCCTGGTTCAACATATGAAAATCAATTAATGTAATCTGTCATATTGAAACTGACCACACTTATGACTTGAACTTAGTCAGGACCCAGATTGGGACTTGAACCCAGTGCCAGGACTTGAAACTGGCCTAAACCCAGATTGGGACTTGAACCTACAGTTTTTAAATTATTCTAGTTTAAGACCACCTGGTGTCTGGACTTACAGAGGTTCAGGTTCTTTGTGCCTCAGTGCAGAAGGAATTCAGCGAGAGACAAAGTGATAGGTAAGAAACAGATTTATTAGGATAGGACACTAAGAGAAATTAGAGGTTTGCATTTCTCTAATAATTAGTGATGTTGAACATCTTTTCATGTGGTTTTTTTTTAGCCATCTGTATGTCTTCTTTGGAGAATTGTCTGTTTAGATCTTCTGCCCATTTTTTTGATGGGGTTATTTGTTTTTTTGGTATTGAGCTGCAGAAGGTGTTTATAAATTTTGGAAATTAATCCCTTGTTGGTTGCTTCATTTGCAAATATTTTCTCCCATTCTGTGGATTGTCTTTTTGTTTTGTTTAGGGTTTCCTTTGCTGTGCAGCAACTTTTAAGTTTAATCAAGTCCCATTTGTTTATTTTTTTTATTGCCATTACTCTAGGAAGTGGATCTGAGAAGATACTGCTCTGGTTTATGTCAGAGAGGGTTTGGCCAAGGTTTTCCTCTAAGAGCTTTATAGTATCTGGTCTCCTACCTAGGTCTTTAATCCATTTTGAGTTTATTTTTGTGTATGGTGTTAGGAAGTGTTCTAATTTCATTCTTTTACATGTGGCTGTCCAGTTTTCCCAGCACCACTTATTGAAGGAGCTGTCTTTTCTCCACTGTATATTCTTGCCTCCTTTGTCATAGATTAGTTGACTGTAGGTGTGTAGGTTTAATTCTGGGCTTTCTATCCTGTTCCGCTGATCTATATTTGTCTTTGTGCCAGTACCATATCATTTTGATGACTGTAGCTTTGTAGTATAGTCTGAAGTCAAGGTGCTTGATTCCTCCAGCTCCATTTTTCTTTCTCAGGATGGCTTTGGCTATTCTGGGTGTTTTGTGTGATGGCTTTCTTGAGCAATTATTAACTTACAGTGATCCCCCAAAGTTCCCTAGGTTTCCCTCTCTATCTGTGGTCCTTTACTGGGACTCCTACAACTACCTGTATAACTATCCAATTCCATTCCTATCAATATCAATGAACTGAAAAAGAAAAACCAGATGTAGACAAAACAGATGATAATCCAACACTCAGGAATTCCTGTTGTGGCTCAGCAGAAACGAATCCTACTAGTATCCATGAGTATACGGTTCAATTCCTGGCCTCACTCAGTGGGTTAAGAATCCAGCATTGCCATGAGCTGTGGTGTAGGTTGCAGACATGGCTTGGACCCTATCCAATTCCATTCCTATCAATATCAATGGACTGAAAAAGAAAAACCAGATGTAGACAAAACAGATGATAATCCAACACTCAGGAATTCCTGTTGTGGCTCAGCAGAAACGAATCCTACTAGTATCCATGAGGATACGGTTCAATTCCTGGCCTCACTCAGTGGGTTAAGAATCCAGCATTGCCATGAGCTGTGGTGTAGGTTGCAGACATGGCTTGGATCTGGCATGGCTGTGGCTGTGGTGTAGGATGGCAACTGCAGCTCCAATCTGACCCCTAGCCTGGGAACTTCCATATGCTGCAAGAGCAGCTCCCCACCACCCGCCAAAAAAATATAAGCAACAGCCAACAATCTTTATGATAAAAACTCTCCATAAACTAGGAATAGAGGGGCAAACTTCCTCAACATGAACAAGAACATCTACAAAAAACACTACAGTTAACATACTTACTAGGGAAAACCTTAAGACCAGGTATAAAACAAGAATGCCCTCTCTGACCACTCCTTTTCAATACTGTACTAGAAGCTCTAGCTAATGCAATAAGAGAAAGGAAATATAAGGTACACAGACTGAGAAAGAAGATATAAAACTTTTTTTTTTGGCAGATAACATGCTTACTTTTGTGGAAAATCTGAAAGAATTGACAAAAAAAATTTTTTTAAACCCTCCTAGAACTAAGTAATCATAACAACGTTGCAGGATAAAAGGTTAATAAACAAAAGTCAATTACTCTCCTATATACCAGCAATTAACAAGTGGCATTTGAAATTAAAAACACAGTACTACAGTTTCCATCATAATGAACCTGACTAGGATCCATGAGGATCCGGGTTCAATCCCTGGCCTTGCTCAGTGGGTTAAGGATCTGGCGTTTCTGTGAGCTGTGGTGTAGGTCACAGATGTGGCTTGGATTCTGCATTGCTGTGGCTGTGGTGTAGGCCCTCAGTTGCTGCTCCGATCCGACCCCTAGCCTGGGAACCCCCTATATGTTGTGGGTGCAGCCCTAAAAAGGAAAAACAAAATAAAAAAAACAATACCATTTACATTAGCACCCCAAAAATGAAATACCTAGGTATAAATTATGTACAAGATATACATGAGAAACAACAAAACTCTGATTAATGTAATAAAAGGGTTAAATAAATGGAGAGATATTCCAAAGTCATGGAGAGGAAACTCAACATTGTTAAGATGTGGGTTCTTCCCTACTTGATGTATAGATTGAATATAAACAATTAAAATCCCAGCAAGTTATGTGGTAGGTACCTACTGTGACTTGGAAGTTTATATGGGAAGGCAAAAGACCCAAAATAGCCAAAACAACATGGAAGAAGAACAAATTCTGAGAACTAACACTATCCGACTTCAAGACTTGCTATAGAACTATACTAATCAAGTCAGTGTGGTACTGGCAAAAGAACAGACAAACACATCACTGGAAAAACAGAATAGAGAGCCCAGAAATAGACCCACATGCATATGGTCACCTGATCTCTGACAGAGGAGCAAAGGCAGTCTTTTCAACAAACAGTGCTGGAACAAGCAAACATCTACATGCCAGGAAATCAGTCTAAACACAGATCTTATCCTCTGTGTGTTTTGTCCAACAGAACCAAACATTAACTCAGTTCTGACACTACCTACTTGAAGCTGGTGTCAGATCCCTCACCTTCAGGACTCAGTCCTCCCCAGTTACAATGACAATGGCAAATCCAGGATGTTGGCTGTGCTTCTGACCGACTGGCTTTAAACTGGAGATTCCCACAACCCTCTCCTCCTGTTCGATTAATGTGCTAGAGCAACTCACAGAACTCAGGAACACTTACTTCCATTTCTGGTTACTTATAAAAGACGTGATAAAAGACAACAGATGGACAGGTATATGGACAAGGTACCTGGGAAGAGCAGCCCTCTGCGTCTCCACGTATTCTCCATCCCAGAAGCTCTCTGAACCTCGTCTTTTGAGCCTTCTTGATTAAATCACTGGCCACCAGAGACTGAACTCAAACTCCAGCCCCTGTCCCCTCCCAGGAGGTCAAGGGTGGGAGTGAGGAGGCCAAACTACAGAACTTTACTCACAGGGTTGATTGCCCTGGCAAACAAACCCCCTCATTAGGAGCATTCAGAAAGTTACCGCATTCACATAAACACAGGTGTGGTTGAAAGGAGCTTGTTAGCAATATCAAAAGACTCATTTATCGCCTTTATCATGAAGGAACAAGGATTATAGGAGCTCTGTGCTAGAAATGGGGACAAAGACATAAATATATATGTTATTGTAAATCTCACAAACACTCTTCACAAAAATTAACCCAAAATAGATCACAGACCTAAATGTAAAGTGTAAACCTA
Source organism: Catagonus wagneri (assembly GCA_004024745.2). Taxonomy (NCBI): domain Eukaryota; kingdom Metazoa; phylum Chordata; class Mammalia; order Artiodactyla; family Tayassuidae; genus Catagonus; species Catagonus wagneri. Next base: position 3,356,166 of record PVHT021183699.1, on the reverse strand, counting down.
TAAAACACCTAGAAGACAACATAGGGGAAATCCTAGTTGACATTGGGAATAGTGATGACTTAGATACAACACCAAAGGCACAATCCATGCCTTTGGATAATAACTGATAAGCGGACTTTATTAAAATGGAAAACTTCTGCTCTGTGCCCAGAAATAAACCCACACACCTATGGTCAATTAATCTTCAATAAAGGAGGCAGGGACATACAATGGAGGAAAGACAGGTTCTTCAGCAAGTAGTGCTGGAAAAGCTAGACAGCTTCATGTAAATCAATGAAGTCAGAACATTCCCTCACACCCTACACAAAAATAAATTCAAAATGGTTTAAGGACTTAAATACAAAACATGACACCATAAAACTACTAGAAGAGAACATAGGCAAAGCATTCTCTGGCATAAACTGTACCAACGTTTTCTCTAGGTCAGTCTCAGAAGGCAATGGAAAGACAAGCAAAAACAAACAAATGGAACCTAATCAAACTTATAAACATTTGCACAGCAAATGAAACCATACACAAAATGAAAACAACCTACAGACTGGGAAAAAATATTTGCAAATGATGCCACTGACAAGGGTTTAATTTCCAAACCAGGCAAACAGCTCATACAGCTCAGTAACACAAAATCCAAAAAACCCAATCGAAAAATGGGCAGAAGACCTAAATAGACATTTCTCCAAAAAAGACATACACATGGACAATAGGTTCATGAAAGGATCCTCAACATTGCTAATTATTAGAGAAATGCAAATCAAAACTACAATGAGGTACCACTACACACCTGTCAGAATGGCCATCATTAAAAACTCGACAAATAGCAAATGTTGGAGAGGGTATGGAGAAAAGGGAACCCTCTTACACTCTTGGTGGGGAAGATAAGCTGGTGTGACCACTATGGAAAACAGTATGGATGTTTCTCGAAAAACTAAAAGTAAGAGTTGCCATAAGGTCCAGCAATCCCACTCCTGGGCATACATCTGGACAAAACTGTAATTTGAAAA